>WEZZ01004153.1:33863-44343 GCA_013400585.1 Chloropsis cyanopogon
GCTTTGAATGTCTTACAAATTTAGGCCTTTTGTACTTCTACCTACAGAATGCAAAGTATCCAGTCATGTTAGCTGCATGTGTAGGTCTGGATAAGTGTACGTAACCATTTTCTGGAGTTTTTCAGCTGAACTCGATCAGCTTTCATAGCACAATATGGCATTTGTCAAGGTAGATGAAGAAGTACATGAAAATACTTTAAATATGCAAAAAACATGACTGTAAACTTGTAACACCTTAAAATCCAAAGCCAATTAAGAGCGCACAGAAATTCTATTAGGGTTTTTTTTTCCCCCAAGAACTTGTTCCATCCTACTTTAATTCATTATGCATTACCAAGCACCAGGTGAAAACAGTGTAATTCCTATGAGTGATGCCATTCCATACAGTCCCTCACATACACAGGGTCTATTCTGCATGGCCTTGAGAGATGCAAATGAGAGTGAAACACTGTCAGTCTCTGGGTTTTGTCTGGTTTATAACCATTTGCATAAGACTAAATTACTGCACAAACCTGAAAGAGCAGAAAGCTGTGCCCATTGCATTTTGCTTCTGAGTGTTTTCACCCTCAGCAGTTCTGCTCAGCTTCTGCCTGACTTCATAATGAATTTTGTGTATGCTACATGAGGGCGTTTTAAATTTTTTAGGAAGGTAATACTGCTGGTAAATTCAGGCTCCAGGAACAATCTTCCTTTGTAAGACAGTATTAGTATCTTGTCATCTTGTTTTTTAAATAGCAACTGCTTTAACCTTCTGTTCTTCTGACACTAGTTGTCCGTGAAAACTTCATTTAAGGAATAGGTTAGAAGAACTGATAGTCTGTCAAAGTGTTAATATCACAGTTCTCTTCTTTACAAGTTGTGGGTACAACCTTTGTTTGGTGAGGCTTTATTTTCTCCCACTTGCGTTTAAATAACAATATTTAATAAAAATATTGCTTTCTTTTATCTTAGAACACATGCTGTGGTTGAATAAGGAGAGATGCAGGGGATTTAGCAGGGGATTTCTCTTCATCTACTTCAAATGTCTTTGGATATGAGAACAGTATCACTACACAGAGATTACTGTCAATTAAATACTTCTTGTAGCTTGTGTCTCATCAATGATTTTTGCCAAAGTCCTTCCCACCAGTGTTACAGGTTACTCACTCTGATTATTATAAATGTGACATCTTAGTGGCCTTTGTCACTCTTTCCTGCTGCAGGGCAAATCACACTGTATCTGCAGACCAAACTGTATTCGCTTTTTAAGTTCAGCATGCACACCTCATTTTTAGCAGGCACAAAAAGATAATCTTCAGTTCTACAAATGTATATCCTGCATTCTATTTAGAAAGTATCATCCACTAACATCCTAAACATTAATTTACTGTAATTTATGCAACCGCACTCATAAAATTTATACTTAAAAAGGTGGCTATTTTCCCAAGTAAACAGCCTTTACCCTAAAATGAGGACTCTGCTCCCAGTTCATTCTGCAGGCTTCAGCAGTAGAGTGTCAACCTCCCCCAGATGAATGCTTTCAAGCTGGCATGGATCTGAAACTGTGACAGCCATTTCAGCTGAAGGTCTGATAGTGATCTTCAAGTCAGAGTTTCTCTTATATGATTATAATTAACATATTGTCGTAGATAAGCAGGTCTTGTTGAATGCAACCAGCTGTACACCATAAGGTGTTAACTGTAAGTGGCTGACTCAGGTGAGAGAGGGCGTGTACATCAGGAGCTAGAGAACGTCATGTCTATCTCTGTCTCTAAGTTCAAACAGGTTTCTAGCCTGCAGAAAAAGGATGTCTGTAAAGTTCTAGGTGGCCAAAAGTTTATTAACCATGACAGGACCAATAATAGCTTTGTTGTTGATTTTAGCTGGCTATTGAAAACTAATTTATTATTTTTTAGTATGATCTATTATGTTAGGTAACAGCTTTACCTAAAGATAGAAAACAAACTTTATATGAAGCTTTTATTAACCATGTGGCATAAGCCTTTGAATTCCTCTGCCTTGCAAAGCTTCTAACCATCTTAATTTTCTTTTGCAGTACAAGGAGGCTAATGGTGTAACACATGAGTAACACAGAGCATCAAACAAGACAAGTGAGAACAATGAATGAAAATGCAAATTTCTTCACTGAGAACATATTACGTTTCAGACATAAGGAATATAACTTAAAAAGTAAATAAAATTTAAATCCCAAATACAATAGTTCTTGGCTGCAATGTTGTAGACTTTACTCCTACAGTGCATGAGCTATATTTCATGAACACAGAAAGTTCTTCTCTAATACACAGCCATATTTACATATTTGGAACATTGTAACGACTCCTGGAAAAGAAAAAAAAATACTACTTCCCTGAGAGCTAAGAAAACTACTGTCTTCTTTATACTATTCCTACTTCCTATTTCTCACTTTATTTTTAATTGATTTCAAACTTTATTGAAATAATTTGGAAATTTTTTTTTGCCTCTGGAATTAAATGCCACATCGCTTCAAGGGGTCACATTTCTCCACTCTACTGAGTACCCCCCTCTCCCTTTTCATTAAAAAGCTTATATAGTAGCCCCAGACAGCCTTTATTCCTGGTGCTCTGTATTTACTTTGTTAGGGTAATCCATAAGCAATGAATCCCCAGAGGACACAGAAGGAGATTTCAACCAAGCTCTAGAGTTTTTGTGGGAAATAAGCCAATTGTGATTTGTGAGAAGGAATGCCTTAGCCATCATGAATTAGTGCAGCCCGCTGTGCTAAAATCAGGGAAAAACCTGTCTTTAATGGTCTTCTCCTCTATTCAAACTTTAATATACAGAAGCTGTTTCTGCAAGTGTTGTGGAAATAAAAGCTTCCATATTCTTGAAAGTTCTACATAGGACTGACACAAAAATATACTTTACTCATATTGAGAAAGAATGTAATAGCATATTTTAGTCTAGAAGAGACAATGGTGGTGAGTAGTGATACATTTGTTTAATAAAAGAAACCTACATCTATTGCATAGAAGCAGCGTGAAATACAGACAGTGTCTCTGTTGCTGCATGCACTACAGAGATGTGGCTGTTAGCAGTCTATTGTAAGAATTCATAAATCTTAAATTCTCTATATGCATGGAGATAGTTTTCATACTTTATCTCTTCCTTAAGTGTGAGCTGAGGATACTCCTCTGTAATGGCAAAATGTATCAGCTCACACTCATCACCATGGGGGCAGTCATCCTGACAGTATGCATTAGTGTCAGGAAAATCTGACTCCTCCTGGTGCAAGAAGCATTGTGTCACAGGTGAAATACTTCAGGTTCTTTGCTCAGGGCACTCCCACCTCTTAAACTCTTGCATTCAAAAGTCAATTATGCAATTTTAAAGAAATAATAAAGACCAAAAGGGAACTGAGAAGGTGCTCTGGTGAATGATGGTTTCTATTAACCTGTGTTACACCTCAGCAGTAATTTAAAGGTAACTATTGTAGTATTTATCAATGCCAATAGACACAGAGCCTTCCAGAGATAGTCACTAAAATTTGATAATGCACTTTGAATACCCCTTCCACCACAACTTTTATTGCAACTTCACAAATACTATCTGCAGCCTTAACCTTCCAGAACCACCCTCTCTATTTTTGCCCTGTCCTACGGCTCCTTCAGGACTCATGGGGGTTCTGATCTTCAGGAACACAAGTCTTTTTATTCTCAGTGAAGAAGCATGGGCTTTCCTTTTGCTGCCTTCCCTTTGACTGGAGTGAGACTGGTGATTGCCCTGGGGAAAAATATCTCAGAATGAATACCTTATTGAGCACTGTGGGGCAGTAATTTGGGACTATCAGTCTGTTTATCATGTAGCCAGATGGAATTTTTTACATAGTCCTGATAATCAGAAGATTGTCTTAGAAAAAGAGACAATAAAAAGAAGAAATTTATATTCTAATGTACCTCCTCACTCTACATGCACAAGCCAGTCAGTTCACACTGGATTTGTGAAAGTGTACTTCTCCAGGAATAGGTGGATGAAATTACACTACAGCTATCAAAACAAGGCCACATCCCAAACATCCACAGTCCATGTAGCAGATGGTCCATTCCCAGGACATCCCACCTTTCTAACAGCTATTCTCTTTTCAGCCCAAAGATCTCCCACATTTCTTTCTGATATTTTTTCCTTTTTTTTCTATTGACTGTTCCATTCATCCTGGTCTTTCCTGCTAAATCCTCTCTCCTCCCTTCTCCCTCTGATGTCCCCTGACACAACTCAGATATCTTTATGTCAAATAAGGTAAAATTAAAAAAAAAAAAGGCATAACATGGTTTGCCTATGGGCATGTTCTCCTACCATGTTGTTTCCACATCTATCTTTATCCCTCCTGCTTTACTACCCTATTCCCCACTACAGCTCTGAACATCCAGATTCATGGTCTATCACAACTGTAATGCCAGCCTCTATCAGCACTCCTTGTTGCTGTTCTATCCACCAGAGAGAACAGCTGCCACTCTCTACGTTGCCAGAAGTCCCCTGGTGCCTGCCTGCCAAGGGTGTGTTCTGCATGTGAAGGTTTCAGTTTCTGGGCAGACTGTCCAACCTGGGAGTGCAACGCTGCCACAGGGCTGTCCAGGCTGAGCTCAGAGATCTCAGCTGTGACCATTAATTTGTCCATCCTATTCTAGCTGCAAAATCCCTATGAGACACCAAACCAGTGGGCTGCTTTAGTAAATTAGGAGTTACCACTGATATTAGTGTTTTCATTTCAAACCCCAATGCTCTTTGTTTGTAATTTTAAGACTTTATGTCGGTACTGTAAAAAATCAACCTTTACATGGACACTATTCTTGTTAGGGTATCACAAAAGTTTTACATAAATCTCATGGAGACAGAAACAGAGATCAGGAAATAAGAAAAAAAAACCAAACCAAACAACCAAGTATTACTTATTTGTTCATAGATTTTAATTTTAAAAATACATTCCATGAGATTATCACTCATTTGTATGTCCTTATTTTGGAACACAGAGGATATCTTCAAGTAGCTGAGAACTTAAATCACAAGGCAAGTCACTAACAAACTGAAGACCCAAATCCCTATTTTGGGTTGCAGCCAAAGTAAGCAGACTGTACACTGCAAAGTTTGTCAGCATCCATTGTGCATGGATGATGATAAGACTTCCCTGCTAGAGTATTACATGGCCATTTGTCATTGCACCCAGACTGTGGTTGTTGTCATCTCTGCAGAAGGACAAGAACAATTTTCACCAGTAATACCATTGAGATGGACCAGGTGAAACATGTCCCAAAGCTCTTTTTCATGTGGAGAATAGAAGCTATCAAGAAAACATCACTGCCTTGCGCAATAGCAGTGTCTCTATTATATTGGTTTCAACATTTGTCAAGTAGTCCCACTCACTATAGGATTTGTGGGTGAAATATATTAATAACTGCTGGTAATTTAAGTGGGCCAGAGTTAGTTACAATTTTGCATAAGTGTTGGAAATTACACCCAAAATTTAATTTCAAGATGTTTTAAAAAGTTATAGATAGGCATTCAATTACATAAAAGAGACAATGTTCTTTCATGAAATAATGGAGTCTTTTGTTAGCTGAAAAGTGCAAACATACATTTCTTAATCTGGTACATAACACCAAAAATAATCTGCTTCTCAAGATGCAAAATCTGCATGGAACATGCTAACTAAAGACAAGTGAACCCTAAGAGATGGAATGCCAGAGTAGGAATTATTGTTGGTTATAACTACTGACAGGAAATGAATAAGAGGATTGACAGTGTCACAACTAAACTCACCTGATATCCCTCCACAGATTTATCAGAAACATGGTGCCAAGAAACAGACATTTCAGAAGATGACAAAACCTTTACGCTCACATCTGTAGGTATTTCAGTTGGAGCTGGAAGATGAAACATATGTTAAACATTCAACCTGATCCTGTGGTAATGTTACACTTGTTTACAGGGATTCTCCTCACTTCAGTATTTTATATTATTTTCAGTATTTTATGTGATTTTCCTGACATCACAGATCTAAGTGTTAGTATTTAATCCGGTTTTTCTTGAGTAAACTTCAAGTGATGATCTGTAGGGAAAATGACTCTGTAAAAACAAAGCAATGATCCTGTTACTTGGCTCAGACTATGTATTTTTATGCTTCAACAGATTTCATGACAAAATTTGTGTAAACTGAAAACAGTCTTGATAAATAGAATGAAGCATCCAGTGATCTTCTACTAAATGGGACAGCAGCTCACATATTACATACACGACATTTTTAAAGTTAGTTACACACAAATACTCGTGTATGTCACTTAGTCCTAACAACACAATTTTTGTGAGAGCAGATATTAGATACACAGATGTCCAGTGGCACATACAAACTTGAACATAGGTGTGAAATAATCCAAAGCACCCTTCAGTAAGGCATACATCATAAGGTTGATTTTGTTTGCATTCTTAGATCTGAACAGCAGCCAACGCAGAGTACAGGCCATCATAATGTGATAGACTTTTATCCAGGGCTTAGAATACTATGGTCTGGTTTCATTTCACTGCTGCTTGAATTTTAAATGAGGTAAAGAATAAAGAAAGGCATAAACTTAGCAATGGCTGTAAAAGATAAAGTTTTCCAAGCTAACTATAGTTCTCTGTTGTGAACCTTTTGAAACAAGTTGCAACAGACAGGCATGGCAGCCCTAGCTGAGGAAAGCTTTCATATACTTAATCTTCTAACTGGGCATCCAGTCAACTATGCATCAAAACAGCCACTGTTAAGAAAAAAATCACTAACATCTCTCATGAAAAGTATCCTAGGTAACAAAATAATCTTATATGCAAAGTTACTTTTTGTAATTGTCTTTCAATGGCTGTTAATAATGCAAATGTCTAATTAAAAAATTATACATTATTGCAAAATTGTTTTCACAATGACAGGAATTTAGATAAGCAAGAGGCCTGTGCACTCATTACTAGCAATCATTACTCACTAAGAGCAATGGCAGATATGACTAGCAGTTGTCAGACATGGAACTTGGCTTATTCTGTGGGAACACAGAAAATTCCCCAGTCACTGAAGGGAATAACAATGCCCACAGTTACAACTAGAGAAACATAGATCTATTATAGAACACACAACTTAGTGGAAAAGCTGTCACTATATTTATGTATATATGGATATTTATACACATCTGTATGGAATATTGCATGACCATATTGCTTTAAAATTTCCCTAATACCTTTGAGAAGTTGTACTGTTTAACAGTAATAACATCACTTGCTGACTCAAAGATACAGAAGTACAGGTGGAATAGCTGTGATCATCTAATCTATTCCTAAATCCCTGTCAGACTCTTCTCTACTGTATCCATTACAGAACTTTCCAAAAAAATTCATACTGAAAAGTTTCAGCTGCCAGGGCTTTTGCTGACAATACTCTAACAATATTTCATCTGCTCATGCTTAAGAGCTACAAATAATTTACATCCCTATTTGTAATTATGTTCTATAAATATTTTGCAGCCTCTCCTGAGCCAGAAAGATGGCATCAGTTGCTTTCCTCCAGTCGTCTAATTCAGTATTTCTACCAATAAAAGGAGAAATCACGTGGTCATCACAATACATTCTCTTCAATGAAAATATACTGGTCATCACACAATTATTTTCTAAGCAAAACTATTTGAAGTTCAGGCTGGCAGCCAGTAAGCACACTACAAGGTATGGAAGTGATTTTATTCACATCCTGATGCCAGGGGACAAGTCTCTCCTCAATGCTATTCAGAGTAACTTCCATTACATCTCTTGGAAAAATTCCTTCTAACCTGCCCTGAAGCTCCTCGACTGGATATAGGCAGGAGTCTGGGTCACAGCTCTGCACAGGAGCTCTGAGCACTACTGGTAAGGTTTGTACTCTTGTGCTTGAAATCGAAATAGGTTCACTGAGCTTCTATTTCTTTTGCAGTCTGCATCTGGCATCATTTAACCACAAATGTTTTTTATCAGGTATCTGGACTTTGCTGTGTTAGAACATCAGCAGCCACTCAAATGACCTCTTTATCTGGAAGCTGGTACTACTGCACATTTTCTTTTCCTCTGTCTTTTTGAGCTACTAGGCTCTACCATGTCCCTGAACTTGAAGACCATACAAACACACTTGCCACTCCTGACATGGTATGGATAATCCTAACGTAAACACTTGGGAGCTTATCAGTCAGCTGTCGATAAAGTCTCTGAGCAAGGATGGATACTTAAGTGTTATTTGATTGATATTGCTTTCATTACACCATAGCTATTTACTAACATGTTTATACAATTGCAAAAAAACCCCCTCTGTGTTGCTGCAGCAGCTGTTGAAGATGATTTGGTAAGGTGCTCTTTCCTGAGAAAAAAGATTAGCATTATCCTCACCAGCCAGCTTGGTACTGAGGACTCTTCTGTCTTTTCTCTGTGTGTGGCCGATTTGGGAGCGAAGTTCCCATTAGTGCTAATGGGAACCACGAATATAAATCTTCCATAAAGTACACAGAGTACAGAACAGAGTCGGAAGTGTGAGAATGTGGCCCTGTTATCATATCCCTCCTCTTGGCTCTTTGGTCTGCATCTGTTGACTTTGTGGAGATTTTGCTCTATGGAAAGAAAAATACTAGCAATTCTTTGGGTTTCTGGCAGAAATTAATAAACTGCATTTTTTTAGAACAGGCTTGAGTGATGATAACGCAATTAAAGATGTTGTATATATTTCTTCTGATTTAAGGTAAACTTTCTTCCAGTACTTTCTCTCTTCTGCTGAGTTTGGAAATGTTATTTAAACTTCAATACTAAAAATCACAGCATGTGAAACAATTACAGTAAGAATTAAGAAAAATATTTTAATGGAATGTGAAAGAGATTTCTATTAAATTACTCACTTGATAACTCTAACATGCAAAACAAAATAAAGAATGTAACAGGGATAATTTATATGAGACTCTAAACATGCTAGAAATGTAACTAGATACAATTGAACTATCCTTCCTTCACATTTTTGGGCTAAATTCTGATGCTGATCTACTAAAATATTAGGCTTTAGTGTGGTCTGTTAAGAAGAAAAAATTAAGCATATGTCAATGTATTAAGATCACAGAGACATTGCTGAATAAAGACCTAAATGTTTTAGGCAACCACTGTGAAGAGAAGAATTTTTTTTCCTATATTCTTAAATCTTTTAATAAGCTGTGTGAAGAATCTTGGATGCTGCTGTGTATTGCTCATTGCAGAAAGGGGAAGTTGGCTGCTCAGAACAAATGTTTTGTGCAAGCAATGCACACCCTCCCTGCTGGAGATGTATCCTGCTATACAAATCAGTGTCAAGGACCAGGTTCTACTGATGCTGGTAGTGCTGATCTGGACCCATAGTGTAAAATTCATTTGGAACATTTACTCACCATCTTGTGCTGAATAAATGACAGCAGTGAGACTGAATGGCCCATCCCCTTTGTTGTTAAAAGCTTTCACTTTTACTTGATACTGAGTTGAAGGTGGCATTGATTCATCCTTGTGGACATATCGGCCAATTTCAGGATTAGTAACTGTAACTCTTCTCCATTCTTTCTCACCAAATGGCTTGAAGGCCACTATATAACCAAAGTTATTGCCATAGTGGTATTCTCTTGACAAAGGCTGTAGAGACAAAAAATAAAATGTTAATTTTTGCTAGGCAGCTAGGTCTAGAATGAAACATTAAAGAATGTAGAAAGCACTGATAAGTACATTGTAAAAACACTGAACTAAATCTCCATTTCATCCTGGTTTCCTTCAATGGCTTGTTTCCACCCTCTTTAAAATAGGCCCTCTTGGATCTGCAGTATTAGCGTATTTGCTAGGAAAACATTTTAAGATCTTTTTCCTCATCTGAACTCAGTGCAGCACACATCATGTTACCTCCCACAGAAAGAAACCAAAAATAATTGTGTAATAAAACAGCTGTAGCTAGCAAAAAAAGACCTAAGGATTAGGCACAGCAGATATGTAACACAGACATATAATGCCAGTAAACGGGTCAATGTACACGTGGAGATAGATATTCTCTCAAAAGAATCACAGTGAAGAGAAAATCTATGTGGCTGGCCTAAATTATATTTACTAAAATTTACTAAATTTACTAAAAGTTTGTCACCTAGGCAACTGGCACAGCTTATAAAGAAAGATGGACACATTCAAAGAATGACTCATCCTACCACTGTTCACTGATGATGGAGGGGATCACTACCTGGCTTCTAACTGGTAAATCTTTTAGTGAAATTACTCCCACTTTCAGTACAGGCATTAAAGGTACCTATCCAAAGTATGTCTTAAAACTATAGCAAATTTCCTATGCCTAGGAATACTAGAAAATACGAAATTAAGGAAGACAATCTGTCATAATGGATTTTTCTTCTTTTACCAGCCCTCTACATTCAATGAGCCCTTCTCAGTCCATGGAGTTTTTACGACAACTATTAGACACTGCACCCAACCAGCCAAAATC
>WEZZ01004154.1:7155-21630 GCA_013400585.1 Chloropsis cyanopogon
TGGGGTTTTTAAACTGGTTTTAATTACTCATGAAATCTAGTTCTTTCTTTTTTTTTTTTTTTCCAATTAGTTGTCCAGTTCTACAGCTGAAATTTTGATGCATCCATAAAAGTAATTGTTCCTAAGGAGAGTTTTATCAGCTCTCGGTTGTTTTCGTGGTTGAACTGCAATTTTGCCGTAAAAGTGTGTTTTAAATCTCACCTCTGGGACACGCTGCTCTGTGAAAACAAATACTTTAGAGCCAGCAGGGAAACATTTCTTAAACATGCTGTGTAGCTGATGAGAGTGTGCCTCTGCTCTGGGAAGTGGCAGAAAAATCTTTGTGAGGAATACGGGAGAGAGAAGAGGGAAAAACACTCCAGAAGACAGTGGTCACTAACAGGATGACTAAGTAGTTTTTCTAAGGTTTGCCACATGCTTTTTGCAAAACCATAAAAAATGGCTTTGTGGCAAGCCTGGCTTGCAATCTAGTCAAAAAATAAAAGTGGTCACCCTTTCAAGGCTCTCTGTATCTCCAGCAGCTGCAGACAAACTTAAAACCAGGCAGCAGAGAAGGGGGAAAAAAAATAAAATTGTCCAGTTCTCGTCCAGACTTTCTATATTTGGTTGAAGTTTTCCAACCAGGGACTTGGCAGATGACACGTATTCCACGCTTCCTGAGACAGGCTGGGGAGAGGGAAGAGACTTGTTGAATTCATGATGTTGCCTGCCACGAGCAAGAGAAAAGACCATTAAGGCTTTCAGGAGTAAAGATAATCTTTCAAATCCAAATGTGAGTGGAGAAGGGACCACCAGGGCAATCTTACCTGGACAAAGGTGGAGGGGACAGACAGGATGCATTCATGTTTGGCAAGGGCTTCAGCTGCTGCTGTAGCTTAATTTCAGGCAAACCCTTTGGGTCCTGAGTGCTCCATGGCAGCAGTTTCCCACCTCAACCCTCCTCCAGACTTTTCAGGCTGTTTTTCTAGATTACTCTTGAGCACAGACTGTGGTCTGGATCTTCCTGGGTGTGGCCTGCATTTGCAAAGAGAAGGGTCAGCAGTGGAGGAGCAATGAAAATCTTTCTCCGGGCTCCTACTGCAGTCCTGACTTACTGAAAAAGCTGATGTCACGTGCATCAGTGTTGTAATGTGACCAAAACACGGCATAGTGTTGGAGTGGACATTTTATGGTATAAAAATCATATACAGGCTGGGCAAGCTTGAATTCTGTGTTTTTTTCTGAGTAGTTTTCATCTCCCAAGTCCTCAGATTTTTCATATTCTGGCCAGTTATCTACCGAAGTCAGCAACAAAATTGCTGTTAACTTCAAGGGGAGTGAAGCACAAGACCACAACCTCCTGCAAGACTAATTTTACACCTGGACTTGACAGAGAGACTGAGCTGTGTTAGTTTCTTTCACTTTCTGTGATGGACTCAAATCGAGGTGAATTCACATTGAAATGATGAACAGCACCATGGTGCCCCATGAAAAGTGAACAAGGAACTCACCTGGACAAACCATTTTGGGGTCTCCCTGAGGGATAAGCCCCAATTCTGTTGTTGGGAATGCCAGGGATAGGGCTGTGACCACCTGCAGCGAGGAGCAGACAGTGATTTTTCATCTTAAAGGGTATCTTTAATTTAACACATTATGGTTTGTTTGGGTTGCCTTGAGACTGGATTATCTCAGCTATGCTTTTTCCCATATTTCTGCACAAAGGGCCCTGACCTATGAATGTGCTGTTAAAGTTTATTTCACACCATGCTGGGAACAGGCAGCTGCAAGTGAGATGTTCCCTCGAGCACTGGGTGCTTTGCAGACCACTGTGCCTTGTGTTCTGCATCAACAGATATGTTTTATCTGGGTAGGATCCTTCAGTGCTGAGCCAACAAGGGAAGGACAACTTATGTTTGTGGCCTCCTGTTTGCGAAAATAATGTCAGATATCTGTGCTTGCAGCAATAATTTCCAACATTAGTGGAAGAAGTGCAAGTCATCCTGTAGATGTGTATTTATTCCCTGGGGGTGTAAAAGTGGGTGAGGAGGAAGCTTTCCAAGCTAGCAAGCATTTAAATCTTTTTATTTAGTCTTTGAGGCTCAGATTTCTGTCAGAACAGCACTGGAAAGTCCTTAAAGGAAAGCACATCAACCCTTGGGCCAAATATTCATCCATGTGATCAAGGTCCTGACTGTCAAAAGCTCATGTACATTTTGGAAAAACCAAGTCCTGTGCTACATGTAAAAGGCAATAACTGTGTTTCCCTTGCAGACCCAGATGCTTTAAGTTAAGTGGAAAAAAAAAAAAAAGTTTATTTCTAATTTCAAATAAAAAGTCCATGTGCTGACAGATATTTAATCCGTGACTGAAACTAGAGTTTTTTTCTGTTTTGTTTTTGGGGTTTTCTTGCATCACTTACAGCCAACAGCAGGACATGCTGTTCTGCAGGCTGATATTACCATCCTGATGTCACTTATCCCAGAGAATGCAACGCAAAATGAAAACGAAAGGCAACATCTGGAAGAGGTGGGACGGTGCCTGGATGGCCAATATAAATTTTTCTGTGATAAAATAGGTGATTTCAGGCTGATGAGTTTACAAACTCTTTGGAATCCTCTTTAGGGAAAAACTGAGAAAGTGGTGTTGACCTTAGCATATTGTACAAGCCTTGCTTCCCCAGAAGTCAGGTGGTCAGGATTACACTTGGAAATTATCTGAATAAACTGCCATCTGAACATTATGTGCTTTTGCACGTGCCAATTTAAGCGTGAAATCGCTTTTCTTTTTTTTTTTCCTTGTAGTTTGCTTTCTATTGTTTAAAGATAGCACTTTTCAGGATGTCATTTGGCATACACAAATTTTCTGTCTGCACCTGTATTGCATGGATAGAAGACTTGATCACAAAAAAGACCTTATGCTATTGCCTGTGATGCAGAAAAACTCTGAGACATAAACTACATTTTAGTGAATTGCCAACAAATTGTGGGGAGATTGGTCTTCATTTAAGATTAAGCAGATGTCTAAATTTTTACAGTACGAAGGACAATCAAACAATTATTTAATTCTGAACTTTTGTCTTAGGCTTTCTTCCCAAAATCCTGGGCTGAGAAGAGGTGCTGTGACTGGATTGTCAAAAGACCTAAGTATAAGGCAAGGTAACTTGGAAAGCTTCACCCTTTTAAAAGAAGTAATTTTAAAAAATAACTTTATATGGTAATTTTGAGCAGCTTATTTAAGCAGCAAGTATTGCAAATGTCTCATGTTCTCTCTGTGCTGAAGAAAATTGTGAAATTTTGCTGCTTAGTCAGTTCCTGTTTTTCTTTTTACATAAATCTATTCTTATTTCAGTTTCTACTTTGAGGCTTTGAATGAACTGCATACCCACGGGGAAGTTTGCATGCATTTTGTATAGAAAAGTCCACCTCAGGCTGTCAATCTGTGCTTTAAAACCTTAACATGAGAACTCTGATGCTTTTTAAACCTCACAGAGCTTGGAAATTAAACAAAACACGTGAAACCCCGCGTGTGAGCACCAGGCTTTTTACGGTGCTGCTTTCTATCTGTCTGAGAGGGAAAAGCTTTCCTGCACACATACTTAAATATTTGCCTTCACATGAGGCAATTAGTCATTGTTCAACAAGAGGGAAAAAAAAAAAATTGGTACATGCTGTAGGTAAATAATTGCAGATATTCAAACTAAAACCTGAGATGGAGAAGCCAAGAATAGCTCTGCAGATAAGCAGTGAGAAGGGCTTTGCCCTGCTCCCTCCAAGTCAGGCTAGGACTGTCCAAACAGCCCAATTCAAACATGGACTTTCAGATTGAACTTTCTTTGCTTTTTTTCCTTTTATCCTCACTTATTATCGTTATCGGGTGGAAACATCTCAGTCATATCCGTACACGATTTTCTGTATTAAAATCACTGCACAGTGCATGCACGGCCATAAATTTCCAGCTTTGTCAGGGTGTTGAAAGGAACAGGAAAGTGGTTTAAATCAGGGTGGTGTTGTGGTTAAAACACTGCACAAGGCAGTCTCTGGCTGTCCTGTCTAGCTGTGGCCAAACTGTGCAGCATCATCTCTACAAAATATGTGTTATCTGATCTAGAGGGCACTTTCAATTTCACTGATTTTGTGGCTTGAGCCAGCAGCATCCATGCTGCCTGAGAAGCAAGGCTGGAGCTGAAATCTCCCACTCGGTTTGGAAAGTGCAAAATCGAATCCAACATTTCCCTGCTCTCCCATTTTCTTCTTGTTTCAGTGGAGTTACTCTGAGCTTTGAGTTTTCCTTTTTGTCACAGCTGCCTGACACCTTCCTTCATGGGATGAGATGTCAGTTCTCTGGAATTCCAGCTGCTGGAATCCAAGTATTTGGGCGAGCTCTTGTGAGTGTCCCCCTCCTCTGCAGCTGAGCAGGTGGCATTTTGGGGGAAGCAACTCTTTTCAGCTGAGTGCCTCTCCAGAGAGCAAGAGCAGTGGGTATTCACTGGTTATTGAGAAGTTTTTAGGCAGTGTCATGAAAGAGGCTTAATGAGGAAAAGGTAAAGAAACCTTTCTTAGGTTTCTTAGAAGAAGAATCAAGAAGATGTGTAAGAAAGATCCTGCAGAACGCAGAAAAACACAGTTTTCCAAGCTAGGCAGCTGCATGGAGGGGAGAAGCAGACTCTGACCTCTTCAGGGCAAGAAGTAGTGATGTGAGTGAAGTGAGAGGGTGCTGAAATAAATCCATTTAGCCCAGCATCGTGGGAGGTGTCTCCACTTCAGCCTCTACAGCTGCAGGCTCCTGGGCAGAGCCTGTCAGCTTGCCTTCAAACTGTGACGAGCTGCTCCACTTCCAGGAAGGACACCAGCCCGAATGCCAAACCTCACACACTCAGGACAGCCCTTGCCTCCACCCCTGCTAGACACAGCTCAGCTGCAGAGGCTCCCTCTCAGTGCATTCAGACAGATGGAGGCTTTTACAGATTCCACTCCCAAACACATTCCACTAGACACTCATTGGGGTTTGGTGACAGTGACACAGGTGACAGCGCTCCAGCGAGGTGGAGCAGTTCCAGTGGGGGTTCTGGGCACAGAAGAGTGAAGATATGAGGCAAGACACATCTCAGGAAATGCATTTTGGAGCAGACATTGCCAAAGGTCAGCTCAGGGCACAGACATGCAAGTGTTGAGCCCACTAGGGAAAGATCAGAGATTGCCAAAACTTGCAGGACAAAGAACACGTATCCTGGCTTGAGTTTGAGGATTCTGCTCAAAAAAGCCCTGGTGGCAAACAGGAGCTGTCTGTCTTTTATTTGGGCCTTTTATTTCGTCAAAGGCAGTGGCAGATGCCAGCACTGGTGGGAGAAATGAGACTCTTGCAGGAACTGGGCTCCCTGACCACTCACTGTCTTTCACAGGGAAGAAAATCTAGGCTGTGGCACTGGGTTGCCTGCCAGTCTTGAGCAAGCCATATTTTGTCCTGGCACATTGGAAACACAGTGCCTAGGGCAAAAAGTGTGAGTGCCTGACCAAGTGGCTAATGATCCATAAGCTTTTCTTTAAGCTGTGAGAAGGAAGTATGTGTCTAAGACAGAATATGGGGCTGCTCTCACTGTGCCCTCCCTTGAGCTGGGTCATAAGATAGCTACATTAAAGGTGTAGAAATCTGGCAGAAAATAAACCCCTTGGCTTTCCAGCTGGTCCTCAGAGACCACAGGACTCGCTGCTGCTGGGTTTAATTTCTGATAATAAATTTATCACTATAAGTCTGGTCATATTCAACAAGAACCTGTGTGATCACAGATTCACAAATAATGCTGTTTATTGAAGAAAGAGAAAGAGACTCAGAATTGTCATTGGTAAATTAACCAGATGTGATAGAGCTCTAATAATAAAAATAATATTACATAATAATATGTCATAATAACAACCATACCCAGAAACTTAAAAAGGTGCCTTCACTTGGGAGGAAGGACGGAAGAGTAGCTTGTTGACCTTTTGATCTTTTTGGGTCTTCCTCCTAACTGGGTAAAATTCCTGCACTCCTTATTCATAGCCCAATCTTATTCCCCCTCCTCCTGCTTTCATATAACATGATCCAGTTGGAAAGTTGAGGAATACAGTCATATATGTGATGTCATGTACCTAATGAAGCTTATTATCATATTTAGGGGTGCATTATAATATTTAGATAACACTTAATCATTCAGAAGTTACTTTTCCTGGCCATGTTGTCCTTCAAAGTTCCAGTTATACGTTTTTGTGCTTGTGCCTCTCTGCGACAGACTTTTTAACCTGTCACCCCAGGGAAGTGGTGACATCTCCCCTGTAGGTTGTGATGTGGCTGAGCAGGGACATGTGCCACCTTTCCTGTCTGCTTTGTGGGCAAAATCTGGATCTGGGCCTTCAGACTGTGCTTGCCTCAGGCCTGCTAATGAAAGAGCTGATTGTTGTCAGGTTGTGACACATGTTCTGTTCTGAGGCCACAGAAACCAGGACAAGACAGGTGGCAGTGCCCATGCCCTTGCTGTCTGCACCCATTATCTCAGACCCGTGTCCAGGAACAGTCACACCAGTGGGAAATCCCACTGTGAGTCATTCTTACAGGATAAATACGTGTCATGCACGTGTTGATGCAAAAAGAGGAGTGAGTTGCAGAAGAAACCTGTCCTGCTTTCATTTGACTTGTTGAGGATGGATGGCACGGAATTAATCTGATTTTGGGTGCCAGCCAGGACAAGGGGCTGCCAGCTTGTCTTCCTGTTCTTGGACTCCACACAGAACAAGCATTGCTGTTTGGAGGTAGGGCAAAAGAAACGAAATCCTTGCCCACTTTGTGCTTTTTGGCTGCTTATTTCTAAGTGAAGTCAGGAGAATAATGCATTTGTTATTCAGCTGCTTGTTCCCTTAGTGTTACCTGTGCTGCTGACTGTTTTCAATCCTCAGTTTGCGGAGGGGAGATGTGAACTTTGGCCACTTGATCTTAAAATTCTGCCTGGTGAAATGGAAAGCCATCACAAAGGTACCCAGGAGAACTTGCCCTGGGTACCAGGGCTTTGTGCCACCTCAGGAGCACCCTGCTCTTCCCTCAGGAACACCTGTGGGGAGTGGCTGGCGCTGACAAATCCATGCTTCTGACTTCCCTCTGGCTTGCCTGGGGCCTGCCTGGGCTCCATAAATCAAAGAGAGAAGCATTTGCTTTAGGGCTGTGCCTGGTCCTGTTGCTGTCACTGGCATTCCTGATCTCAGAGCAGTTCCTAATGAGGACTCAAAAAAAATAAAAAATTTCTCCTGATCTAACAGTTTCGGTGTTCATGTCTCATTTGAGGGGTTCTGAAGGGCAAATATTGGAGATATTCTAGGTCACCAGCATGGCAGTGATGAAAGAGTCCATGGAGAAGGAGTGGATTCTGGCTCATCCTGCCTCTTTTCTTCACCAGCCTCGTGCAAGATTTTGGGTTCTGGGAGATGTATGCCACCCCTGTTACTTGGATGTAAGGATATCCATCCAAATCCCTCAGAAAAATCATGGCCACGAGTAATGAAGCAAGCTTCAGGTACTCTTTTCTTGGGACTTTTCTTCTGGATCTCAATCCTCTCCCTTCTGCAAGGAAGGAAGGAAATAGTGGAAAAGAAGGAAGTAGCAGCTGAAGGAGATGAGCACAGTGATCCCACTGGGCAGCAATAAAGAGAAGATTTTTCAGCAACCTGGATGCTGCTGGCTGAACCCAGAAGAACTGACTTGTGGGCACTGAACACCCAGAAAATTCCCTGAAATGGCAAATGGCATCGCAGGCCAGACAGATAATCTGAACCCCCACTTGTTCTCCAACCATATACATGTTACTGCCAGGAGGAAAGAGAATGAGAAGGAAAACAAAGCGAATGTGAAAATGAAAAGTAGAATTCCTGTCCCAGAATACATCTAAAATGGGTGGAAAAAATTGACAGGGAAAACGGTATCTGACAGCATGATGGAAAACATGATTTCTATCACATGGGAAATTTTAATATGAATTTTAAATCTTGCTGTTTTACGGAAGCATCTACTTTCAAACTTAATTGTGCCTTGTTTTTTAAATTATCAAACTGCCTTGTTTTGTCAAAGCTGAAAGAGTGTTTACCTCGTATTATGGCATTCCAAAACCAAACAGAGTAATCAAGATGCAGCAAAGGAAGATGTGAAAAGACAGGGTTTGAAAAAGAAAAATATTTGTGTTATGAATCATTTCAGTTCTCTGATAGAAATTGACATGCATCAAAGAACTGCATGTCTCATGTTCAAGCAGCATTAAACTGACAGATTTTCTGTTGAAAACCTTTCAGACAGGTTCAAAGCACCTTTTCCCTAGCATTTAACCTGCACTGGGTTTCTTACTCACTATTTCAGCCTTAGAGGTTGATACAGATATATGTGAAACCTGGAGCTGGTAATAAGGAGGAAGATTAAAAACTTCAGAAATTTCTGTCCAAAAAGAGCAACTGTTTTCTGGGGGAAAAANAAAAAAAAAAAAAAAAAAAAAAAAAAAAAAAAAAAAAAAGTAGGAGTACACAGCTTCAGTTTCTTCTCTTTTCCAAGACTGAAAATTCTTGAATACTTCTGTTTAAGTAGATTACTTACAACTTCTAAGGGTGGGGGGGTGGCCCAGAACAGCCTTGGGAGTGTTGTGGCTGAGGAACCTGAAATGCAGCCATCTGGCAAATTTTCTGTAATAGGCTTTGCATGTATTTAGGTGATGGGACAACTACGTGGAGGGGCAAGAAGGAGCAAATAAATATTTGGCATTTCTTGGGATTTCATAATTTCTATTTACACAAACTTCCTTCAGAGCCTTGAAGGAAAGGAAGCTGGAGTGAGAAATGATCTGATGTGTGCACACTTGCAGGTGTTCGTGAATCTGCCTGTTCACCTGAAGAAACGTTTCCTTTGTCAAAAGATTTTCCACTTCTTTTCACCTGCCTATTGTGTGGGAGTCACCCCAGGTTTAGTTGATGGCATTTCCATGCAGTTTTAGGCGGGCAGAGCTCACAGAAATCATGACAAGCAGCAGGAATGAAAAGAACACCCCGGGACACCATGAACCCAGGGAATGTGGTGGTTATTTAACTTCCTTTCAGCGATCACTGGGAACCACTTCTGTCACAAGAAGGCATTTGCAGAAGGTGACTGGATGTCTCTCTGTGTTTGAATAAGCCAACAGGATTTTCTGGAGACATATATAATTAGGTGGCTTACGCAAAGTTTTGTGTTCATTGAGCCACGGTAGCTGGAGGTGTGATTGTTTTACCCACAGAGACACATTTACTCAGGCCTGTCATAAAGACACATTAAAGGGAGCACAGTGTCCTGTGCCCTGACATGGGGCACCTGAATGTGGGCATAGTTTGTCTTCAATTCGCTCATCACTTCTTGAATGACAGGAGAGAATATTCTGAGTGCAAACTCAGAATATTCTTAGAATACCTGAGTGCAAATTCCTCCTCCTTAATGAGGATCCCTGCAAAATACCCAGGGTCTGCCAACCAGATACACTCCAAACCTGAAGGGGACAATGTACCATGGTGTTCTGAGGCAGTGTGAGTCCTACAAATATAAGAATGCTTGAAAAAAAGATTGTCAGCAGTGGCAGTCTGCTGCCATGAATCGTAACTCTTATGTCAGAAAAACTTGGAGGAGAGGGGAAGAAAGATGGCTGAAAGGAAATACACTTTTCCTTCTGTCCAAAAAAGCCAAATGGAGCAAAAGATAAAGCAGAACTTTCCTTGAAGCTTTAGTGAAATATTTTATTTTAACAGCAGAAAAGAAGTCTCACAAGACTGTTTTAATACATGCAAGGGGTAAAGATTGCATCGTCTGGTGGGATTTCACTCTGAGCTGTTGGGACACAGGGTGAGTGTCTCAGAAGGAGGAGACAACTAGTATTAAACTCATTTAATATATATGATGGCTATCTGGGAACAAAATCTATTTATGTGTGGTCTTTGTGCCTTAATTCCCAGGGCATACAGGAGGTGGGACAGATGAATCAGCCTGAACAGGGTTATGTTGGGAGCAATTGCTTTGATTTTTGGCATATTCTCAGATAATTCATGGCTGGGTAAAAGCATCTGCTGTGTGCCATTATCCTGATTATACAATTCAGGTGGTGTGACTTTTTTACATAACAAATGCTATGCTAAGTCAGACCAAAGGCTTTTTGCAGATTGGGTATCTGTGTCCTGAAGCTGTCACTACCAGGAACTTGGTGAAAACTCCCATGAAAGCATCCTAAAAACATCCCTTTCCAACCATGCCTTATTTTCTGTTGGGTTTAAGGCATCAGTCTCCAAAGTCACTGCCAGTTTATCAGGGCTGGTAGGCACTGATGAACTTACTTCTTACAAATCTGCCTATTTCCTTTTGAATCCATTAAAATTTTTGGCCAAGGGCACTGCAGTTTGAGAAGAGAGATGTCTCTGGAGTGCTTGAAACCAGCTACTTGGCAATCCCAGGCATTAATTTGTTCCACCTTTTTAATGTGAAATGGTGACCAGTTTATTCTGATTTTTCCTCCTTTGGTGATTTTGCAAATCTCTGTTTTAACTGTAAAACAGAGATTTCACACCAATGCAATGGCGAGTGGCATTTTGTAAATATCTTTTCAGCTGGCACTTAGTCTAATCTGAAGGCAAAAGCCTTTGTAGCCACACTAGAGTTAACACAATATTCAAAAGTGCTTCCTTTGGGCAAAGAGGAGCAGAATGCTTTCCTGGAGGCTGTGTTGTCAACCACAGAGCCAGTTAAAAATATCACTGGGTCTGAATTTTGCCATTTCACCGCCACCAGCTCTCTCATCTGGTTACTCCATGACCATTTGCTCCTTGACAGCCCCTCCAAAACCAACTGAAACCATCAGCAGACGATTGCAGAGAAAGATGTGCTTGTTTCAAGCAGAGAAAAGACTGAGCCTTTGTAAGAAATGCCTGGCAGAGAAGTGGTTCCTACAGAAGGTCATCTTCCAGGCTCCATTTGTCATGAACATGAGTTATATTTTCCTCTCCCAGTCAAGAGCAACAGGAAATGCACAGCACAACTGAATTAGTTGATCCCTGTGGCTGCCAATTTTTTGCAGGAATTAATTGCGCAGTGGGAGAGTAACACATTAAGGTCCTGGAGCCAGCAAAGGCTTATGCACACACTGATTTCAGAGCTTGTGAGCTGCTGTTCTCAAAGAACTGAGGTCAAGAAAGTGCTTAATTCAGTGGTGGATAAGGGCCCAGTTGAGCTTGTTTTGAGGAAGAAGAAGTGGGGGGAAAAATAGCCTTGCATTTCCATTAGTATCCTCAAGAGAGGGAGATTCCCCCCAAGGGTTGTGTGAAGAATGTGGAAAAAAGCAAGGAAATGAAAGGTAGGAGGAAAATGTCTAGGAACGAAAGATTACTTTTACTAATTACAGGGATTATCAAACCATTAGCTTAGTGGGAAACCATTCCCCTACTCAGCAGGACGTGACTGGGACCCCTCACCTGAGAGACAAAGAGAGGGCTGCTGTAATCATGGAATAGTTTTGGTTGGAGGGGACCCTAAAATCCCATCCAACCTAACCTCCAGTGTTTCCACAGATGGGGCATCTACCTCTTCTCTGGGCAATGTGTGCCAGTGCCCCAGGTTTTTTTTTGCAAAAAACTTCTTTCTCATAACTTGTCTAAATTGACCCTCATAGAGTTTAAAACTATTCTTGTTCTATCACAACAGGCTCTGCTAAAAAAGTTTGTCCCCATCTTTCTTGTAGGTACTGAAAGGTACTTTTTAGGCACTGAAAGGATGCTCTGGTGTGCCTCTGGAGCCTTGTCTTCTCCAAAAACCCCAATTCTCTCCCAGGTTCCTCACAGGAGAGGTGCTCCAGCCCTCTGTTCATCCTCATGGTCAGCCTCTGGACTCGCTCCAACAGATCCATATGGAAGCTGATAATTCCTGTTCAGCAGAAATGCACCAAGGGTGATGAAGCTGTAGAACCAACTGCAATTTTCAATAACTTTTGTCCACCTGGAGATGTATACTGGGCTTTGGAAGCTTTGTGAACCCAGACTTTAAAACTGGAGCTGGGAAGCAGAAGAGAAATGCAATTTTGAAACAGACAGACCAACAGTGGAAAGAGCTTCTGTGATGGGGCTAAAATGTGCTTTAAACATATTTAGTTCCTCAAAGCCCTTGTCCCTTTCCTGCCACTGTTTTGGCATGATTCAGAACTGAACGTGGAGGGCTGTGGCACATCTTTGGGCTAGAAAAAGGCAGCCTTGTGCACCAGAGTAGTTTGCACATTCCCATGCGTGGGAAAAGCCCACAGGGGCAAAGAAGTGAGGTGGTGTGCAACGAGAAGTGTCTGTGCTGCTCCACAAAAGGTCAGCCCTGTGCCATGCCCAGCTCCCCCCTGCAGCCTGGTGGCTCTGGCATACCTCAGCACAGAGGGATCTGGGGGTAGAAGAGAAATAAAAAAAAAAAAAAGACAATTTTTAAGGCGAACTGTTGAGGATTCGGGCAGGAAAATTCTGGACTCATCTGACAAATCAGAGGCGATTTGCAGCAGGATTTCACCCATGTGAGGAATTTGTCCCTCCCTGCAGGCTTGCTCAGTTTGGTGTCTGAGGCAGGGTTTGCTGCTCCGAGACGTGTGTCTTTAGTTAGCTGCTGGTTTGGTCCCTCCACTGACGTAACCCCTCCGAGCCTTGCTGATTTGCAAAGCTCTTGGCACCCTGCTCCCGGTTTTCCTCTCTCCCTCTCTGCCTCTCCCGCTCTCTCCACTCTCCTCCTGCCACTCCAGGGGTGTAACCTGGCAATCCTCCTCGGTGCTGCCTGGTCCAGACGCTGGCCCTGGGTTGCTCTGGGTGCAGCTGACCTTTCCCAGCAGGTCTTTGGGGGCTTTGCTCTCCCCTCCTGCATTTTTTTCACACAAATTGTTTTTCTTTTTGCCATTCCCAAAACTTCTGCTGCTTTCCTTTCCGAGTGATCCCATCCCTCGGATGGAGCTGGATCTCTGCCTGGAGCTGGTGCTTTGCCTTACATCCTTGATTCTCTGTTCTCACATTTTACACCCTCCTTCCACCCATCTGGGTCGTGTGGCTGAGCCACAAAAAGTCAGGGGCCAAGCTGGCACTGAACTAGAATACAATCACAGGAAAAATAAAAATCACAGAGAGGGAGATGTACACACAAATGTACACATTATTTTGGGGGGAATATGATAGCCCTGCTGTCTGTTGACCATGCTCTTCTTTGAATGTTTGCTCTGTTTGTCTTGGAATATTTGCTTTCCCTCTAGGTTGCTGGGGTCAAACAGCTTGGCTGGGGTTGGTGGGGAGGAGGGTGGAGTGGACAATTCTCCATGCCAGTCTGTTATGGAAAGGTGACTGATATCAGGGATTTTATTCACTTTAATGAGCTGACAAATTTATCAAGGAGAGAACCAGAATATAAATTATTTGAAGGAGCAATGGGGGTAAAAAGTAGTGCAATAATTTGGATTAATTTGAATACTCTGGATGCTGAACAAAATAGTTTCATTTTTGCTGTTTTGTACTGTTTCAAATCAACATATTTTCTTCCAAAAGTGGCTCAAGTTTAAAAAAATCCAAAATCTTAAATCAAACTTCCCAAATTTTGTTTAAAAATGTCCAAGTGTCAATGTTTGCTTTTCCAAGAACGTCACATTTTCTTCTAGAAAGTCCTGGGTATTTGAGGGGGTGGGGCAGGGAGAGAGGGATTATTCTCAGCAAGAAGAAAATGTTTTGGGCTAAGAAAGCACTCATTAATTGCAAACTGAATTTCTCGGTGGTTTCAGTGTCACCAAAACCTTACCACCTGGCAACTTCACAGCATCAAGGCTTTGCAGTGTAATATGTCAGCAGTTCAGCCTGGAAAAGAAGGCTGAATCACAGAGCAGAGCAGAATCCACAGAGCAGAATCCAAAGAGCAGGCACAGAGCTCTAGGACCTTCCAAAGATGTCTTAATTTCTTCAGTCAATTTCTTCAATCAATTTACAGAGCCCTTCACATGTTAAAAAAAAAAAAAANCCCTTCACAATTTAAAAAAAAAAAAAAAAAAAAAAAAAAGAAAAAGAAAGAAAAAAGAAAAAAGAAAAAAAGAAACTTATGTTTTGAAGCTGCCAACTCATTTTTTGAACTAGATTTTTTTTTAGAAGAGAGGGACCTAAACTTATTTTTCAGCGTGAGAATTTTGCAATGGAGCAGAGCTTGCAGCATTCCTGTAAAGCTACCCACAGACCCATCCTTTGGAAGATCAGGGAGGCTCCTAAACACGAGTGATCAACCTGCACTTCCCTGGCTTTATTCCTCACTCGAGTCGTGGCTGCTGGCTTTACCTGGAGGCAGGAAGAGCCACTTCCAGCCTGGTCCTGCAGATGGTGCCAGGGAAGAAGCTGGAAAATGCCCTCTGATGTGGAGGTAAGGCTTGGTGTCCCATGGCATCTCCCAGATATTCTTGAAAAACTGCCCATGACTCCCCCCTCTCATTCAAAT
>WEZZ01004155.1:11238-23460 GCA_013400585.1 Chloropsis cyanopogon
TAATATTATAAAAATATACTTTATAATTTTATATATATATATATATACATTAGACAAGCACATTTTATTAAAACCCAATTTTCTCTCTCTTCCATCTGCTGGGTTAATCAATCACAACCAGTGACCAGTCTAACAGCACTAAGTGCCTTTTATCTTTATGGTGAATAATGAATGAACACAAGATAAATCTCTCCTCAGCAAATGTTGAAATAGGAACCTCGATTTTATTTCTCTGCTGTTAAATGACTATAAAAGAGAGTTTTGTTCTAGTTCCAGCTGGGTAGAACTGCACCATTGCAAAGCACTTTCTGCAGAGTGAAGGAATGTCTCAACAATAATCAGGAAATAATCTGGATGAAGTTTTCCCTGCACTGGTAACACATTTACTAACACCCTTGCTGAGACCCCTGGGTTCCCATCCAAGCTCAGAATTCAGATTACTCAGATACTCCCAATTTTGGCAGCCAAACAGTTGGAATTTGCCAAGGAAATTCTTAACCAAAGGACCAAAACTGAGGAGAACTGACCTTCTCCAATCACTTCCCAGCCTTCCTGGACTACACCTTCCACACTTATATCTGGATGTGAGCAAAAAATCTAGAACACACTGTTGAAATTGTTTCATTCCGACCTGTATGGCTGCCATCTGGTTTTCAGATTTTTCCTATTTTTTTTTCCAGATACCCCAAGTCTGTAACTTTACCCAGTTTCCCTGAGATCTTCCATCTTCTTGTTCTCCAGCCTCATTTTCCCTGGTGCTCCTCTGCAACGTGGCCTGATCCTGCTCATCTCCACAGCCTTTAAATCTAAACCTCAGCATCTGAGATATCTGGTGAGTATTTTATGCCCCCTGATTGCTCCTTCTTGACTTCCACAGCCCTGTCTTGTTATTACAAACCCATCTAGTTTGGAGTGTGGTTATTTTATTAATACCTTTTATTAATCTACACTTGTTCACTTGACATGTGTGGCCTGTTTTGAGTCTGACTCTTCATTTCACTGCAGCTGGCAAATTAAAGGTGCATTTCTTTGAGGCAGGTGGCAGCTTTTTCCCCTCAGAGTAGCTGCTACAAGAAATGTTTAGAAATCTTTGACAAGGCTCTGTATGCCCCCTCTTTGCCAGGTCACAGAGGTGGGAATGCAGTGAAGCAGAAGGACAGAGGCACCTCACTCATGAGGTGGAAAAGCCAATTTCAGACCAGAATGGACAGAACCACTCAGCAAAGCCTTGCCCTAATTTATCCACAGAGGAAATATTTGTTGCTGGAAGCTCATGGCAAACACAATGAGCAGGAACAATCCCCCAGCACAATAACAGCTTGAGTGTGGCGTGATGGATGCTTGGCGTGCAAGCCTGACATGAAACATTCCCCAAAAAAAGCTAAAAACACCCAAGAATGCCTCAAGGAGACCATAAAGAGAGTTGTGAGACAGAATTAATCCTCGAGGAGGGCAAAAAGCCAGACTTGGAGGGACAAGTTTGCTGTCCCCAGGCTGCTTTTCACAGCCACTCGCTGCCATCCAGCTCTTGGCATGTCTGTGGCATAAAGTGATCATCTAAAATAATGGAGATATAAAATCTCTGCAATAATGAGCATTTAAAGAAAGAAATGGGAGGACGGAGTCCATGGAACAGTCTCCTGGGAATATGCTGCTCATCTTTTGCTTAGAAGGAACTCTCAAGCACTGGCAATTAAAGTAAAATATTTAGGTGGTGTTTTTTTTTTTTCATGAAGAGAATTAGGAGCGCAAAGTGTGCCAAATGGTGACACTCAAATTTGGAGATGTCTCTTGCTGCCACTGACAGCTGCTCTACCCCTGTCCCAGGCTGGAATATCCCAACAAGGAAACACACCCATGGTACAGAAAGCAGAAGATGATGCTGGCAGAAGGAATCTCTGGAACTTTATTTTTACTACATGAGTTTCATGCCTCTATGTGTGAATTTCAGTCCAGATTTACCCGAGCAGTTTTTTAAAAACTTTCAAGTGCTAAATCATTAAAATAAAAACTCTCCTTTGTAGCTGGCAAAGCCTCTTAACAGGCACTCAATTAACAAGTATTGTAATTATCAGCAAACAACTCCTAAAAATGGAAAAAAAATTACTGTGGGTCTCCTAAAAGCAAGATGAAATGTAAGGGAACTGAGTGCTCAGTGGGAGGAGAGGTGAGTAAGTTACTCTGGCCTTACCTCTCGTTTATTTGGTGTTGTGGTAGTAGCTGGAGTTGGACATCCCTCCCCCTCGGATGGCGTGGACGGCCGTCGGAGAAGACGCTGGGTAGTGACCAGGGCGGATGGGCTTGGCTGCAGAGGGCAAGGAGGCACCAAACAAGACATTTTAGCTTTCACATTGTAGCTTCCCACCTCCCCTTCTCCTCCAAGGGAAAGCCCATTGTTCCCCAACTCAGAGCTGTGCTTGGCAGCGTGGTTTCTGATCCGGCACTCCCTGCCTTGGCCAACAACAGATACACCCATTTTCCTGCTGGCAGAGCTCTTCCACCTTCCCATGCATTGGATCTGCAAAGATTATGGACTGTCTAACAACAGAGGGAAGTCACTTGCTGGGCAGTGAGGCACTTTTTATGTCCAATTTACACCATTCCAGAAGATGTCAAGACAAAGCTTGGATGGCTCCCTACAAGAGGAAGCATTCAGGAGGTGACACTTTGTGCTGCCTGATTCTCCCTCAGGATTTAACACCCCAATATTGTCATCTCCATCCAAACCATTATCCTTTAGCAATCCCAACAAATCATTCCAAGAATTGTCCCATTCCTCGGTTGTGTGCACACATTACATTTTGCCTCGGAGATTTATCAATATCTGAATTACAAAGGAGGATTTTTTGGTATTAAATCACGTGGAGGAGTAATCAGGGGGTAAAAAAGAGAAATGGACAAGGTCCAGAAAGGCAAGGAAAGAATAAAAGCAGAGAGGGAGCGTGTAGGGGGAGGAGGAGGAAAAAAGTGAGCGACTAATTTAAGGAGACAAGTTTTCAGGTCACTAGAAGGGCACACAAGACCCATTATGCCCTTTATTTACCCTGTGGAACAGCAGAGCCTCTTTAAACTCGAGGTGGGGCAGATTCCATGAAAAAGCCAGGCCTTTGCAGATTCCTGTGCAGCAGAGGAGCAGCAGCCCCTGTGTTTTACTCCCTCCACTCAACCCCCAGCAACCAGCCCGAGCCTGAAGCACGTGGGCAGCCCCTTTAGCTCCATGTCCTCACCAATTTGGGCAGAGTGTGCTCTCCGGGCCATGTTTTTGGCTCTCACGGCCTCCTTAATGCGATCCACCTCCTGCTGGTAGCGCTTGCGGTCGCGCATGGCGTTTTCCTTGGCCTCCTTCAGTGCACTCTCCAGGGCCTTAACTCTCTCTGCCGTAGCTCGAAGGCGTTTCTCCAGCTTAGGAAGCTCGCAACGAAGATCTGCATTATCACGTACCAGCTGCGGGGGAAAGCGGTTCAGAATAAAAGGAAGTCAAAAGAAAGTGGCAAAAAATCTCCTCAGAGGAATGGCGGGAAAAGTCCCCTCACGAGGAGGGAGGAAATGCCACCGGTTGCTCTCCATGCCTTGTATTGTAAAACAGACTTATTCCAGAAATTAATGTAAAAATCTAAATTTAAAGAGAATTTAGATTGTCCTGAGCTGGAATGGACCTACGAGGTCAAAAGAAAGTGGCAAAAAATCTCCTCAGAGGAATGGCGGGAAAAGTCCCCTCACGAGGAGGGAGGAAATCCCACTGGTTGCTCTCCATGCCTCGTGCACTAAGATTAAACTGATTTCTTCCAGAAATTAATGTAAAAATCTTAATTTAAAGAGAATTTAGATTGTCCTGAGCTGGAATGGACCTACGAGGTCAAAAGAAAGTGGCAAAAAATCTCCTCAGAGGAATGGCGGGAAAAGTCCCCTCATGAGGAGGGTGGAAATGCCACCTGTTGCTCTCCACGCCTTGTGTACTAAAATTAAACAGGTTTCTTCCAGAAATTAATGTGAAAATCTTAAAGAGAAATTTTGAACGTTCTGAGCTGGAATGGACTCAAGATCAAAAGAAAGTGGCAAAAATCTCTTCAGGGAAATGGCAGGAGAAGTCCCCTCACGAGGAGAGAGGAAATGCCACTGGTTGCTCTCCACACCTCGTGGAGAACTAAAATTAAACAGGTTTCTTCCAGAAATTAATGTGAAAATCTTAAAGAGAAATTTTGAATGTTCTGACTGGAATGGACTCAAGATCAAAAGAAAGTGGCAAAAATCTCCTCAGAAAAATGGCGGGAAAACTCACCTCACAAGGAGGGTGGAAACGCCACCATGCTCTCTATATGTCATGTACTAAAATTAAACAGGTTTCTTCCAGAAATTAATGTGAAAAGCTTAGGTTAAAGAGAAATTTAGAATGTTCTGAGCTGGAATGGACCCACAAGGATCAAGTCCAGCTCCTTACCCCACAAGGGCACCCCAACCATCCCAGCCTGTGCCTGAGAGCATTGTCCAAGCTCGGTTTTACTCACAAAATTCACTTGTCTGGCTGAGGAGTGATATTTTATTTAAATTGTCCAGAAAGATCAAAGAAAAATAGAGTTTATTCCATTCAACAAGATTCCACAGAGCTGATCCTAAAAGATGAGGGCTCCAGGACGAACCCTGCTACTTTAGAGCACTTAACAGCCAGATTTACTTCTCTACACATCAAAAACTGCAGCAGAAACTCTACATTTCCTCAGAACACAGAAATCTCCAGGATTTTGAAAATCCTTGATCACCTCTTTATTTTAAAATAATAATGCTTGAATATGTCTTACAGACATCACCCCAAATTCATCACTTGCAGTGGTTCTGATGTGTTCACCTGTGTGTTCCCTACTCAGCTATGTGGGAAAATTGGGAACTTCACTAAGAAATCACTTATAACTACAAATATAATGATTATATGTAACTTGGAATTCACGCACTTCCTCAGTTTAATATGAACCTGAGCAGGGTCTATCAATTATACAAATCACATCTGGCTTCCCATGCAGCAACAGCCAAGAGAAGATTGATTTTTAATAAACACAAAACTGATGCAAACGGGCAGAAAATCCAGCACGATTTCTACTGAACAGATTACACCACTGCTGGAAGTCGACAGAAATCTGCTCCAAAGGAGTCACTCTCCCTTTTCTGGAGCAAAAAGTGGATTAACAACCACATTAATAATACAGCAAAGCAACAGCATGTCCTGACATTCACAGGTTGTTTAACAATCAGAGCATTTTACACCTGCTGGGCCAGGCTTAGTGCTGGGGAAAAGCACAAACAAGCTAAAAAAACACTGTCACAATGTGCTTTTTCTGCAAGTGCTGAACCCTTGTTGTGTGAAATAGTTATGATACAAAATCCAAGCAGGGTGGTATCAAGTCCAATGTCACTTTTCCCTGTAAGTTTCCTATAAGATGTGGATTCCAAGTTGATTTTGAGTAAATACTCGCTAATGAGGAGCTATAAAAATCCATATTTGAAACCCAACAGATGCATTAAACTAGTGCAAAAAAAAAGGCAAAATGGTAAAAGAAAAACCACTCTGAACATGTCCCAGTTTCCACATTTAGAAAGTAGGTCTTTAAACCATCTGTTCCCTGGGAATCTGAAAACCCCAAACCTTAGTGGACACTTGTCACAGTCCAGCACTTCCTGCCCTTTTGGCACTTCCACAGGAATAATTAAAGGAAATCTGGGAGTGTGGGTCACTAATACAGCTTCAGGAAAGTGCAGTGCACAGTGTTATGCCACTGCTCAAAAAAGAAATCAAAACAGCTTTAGTGTTTTGTGTTGTGCACCTGAACAGTGGGACACAGCTCCAGATTACTGGGAGAGGAGATTTTAGGGAGAAATCCTTCTCTGGGAGGGTGGGGAGCCCCAGAGCAGCTGGGGCTGCCCCTGGACCCCTGGAAGTGCCCAAGGCCAGGGTGGATGGGGTTTGGAACAGCCTGGGATAGTGGGAGCTGTGGGACATGGCAGGGATGGAACTGGATGGGCTTTAATTCCAGATCTGGGATCATCTGAAACTGGAATTCCATGAAGGAGGGAGGAAACACAAATGGACAAGCCCAGGAATTACCAACCTCAGCACCCCAGGGAGGCACCAGCCCTTCAGAAAACCCCAATTCCACTGTTTTCATTGAAAACTCTGATGGTTGAATCCACTCCAATCACCTCCAAGGTGCCTCTGAGCAGCTTCAGGCCAGGAGTCAAATTCAGAAAACAGCTATTTTTATCTATTTCCTAGTGCCAAAACAGATCTATTTTCACAGAAAAAAAAAATTCCTTATTTACCACATTCCTAGAAGTACAGGGAGTGGGAAGAGCAGCTCTAACTCCTAATTCCAAGGAGTTTAGTGGGTACCTTTTCCTCAGACAGCACAGGTTACCTTCCAAAGTTACCCTTGTAAATATTAAAAAAGTGCAAGTTTTGATGGAGGGAGAGAAGGAGGGAAAAGGAGAGGGAAAAGGAGAGGGAAAAGGAGAAGGGAAAAGGAGAAGGGAAAAGGAGAGGGAAAAGGAGAGGGAAAAGGAGAGGGAAAAGGGGAGGGAAAAGGGGAGGGAAAAGGAGAGGGAAAAGGAGAGGGAAAAGAACAGGGAAAAGAACAGGGAAAAGAACAGGGAAAAGAACAGGGAAAAGAACAGGGAAAAGAACAGGGAAAAGGAGCCTTTACCTGTTTGTGAACCTTTGTAAGTTGTTCCAAGTTGTTCTCAAGAAAGGAAATTTTCTGCTTCTGCGCAGCGCTCCCACCTCCATCATCACTGTCCAGTTCAACACTCTGCACACAAAATTGCAGCACTCAGCAAAGCCAGGCACAAACTCAAGGAGAAGCTCAGCTCTTCGGCAGATTTGAGCTCTCCAAAGGCAGAAAAGTCTTACTGAGCCCCAAATTTAAGAGAAATTATTTTAACTCTTTGTTTGATATTTAGGAATCACATTTCCCCTTACACAATAAAAACCAAGATATTTTTACTGAACAATTATGGGGGAATCCTGAATAAGAAAATCAAGTTATACTAAATGATTTCTGAATTATTTCAGAAATATTCTCTGAATTCTCATCACCTTTGAGAATTTTGTAGCTGAACTGCACTGGATAAGTTCATTTCCCTCACCCACCAACATTTTCCTTATCAAATTAGGACCGAATAAAAGCTGATAAACATCAGAAAAGTTTTAATCCTGTTTCTCACTGCTACTAAAAAAGACATTATCCCATTTTGTAACTGCATGCACTGAAGTCTTCCAGCAAATCACAAGAATACTGCACATAAAGGAGAAGATTTGGGTTTAAAAGAGCAGAGTTTTACTTTTTTAACACGGGTGGTAAGATCCTGGACAAACAGTTTGCGCAGATTGTGAAGAGTCTGAAGCTCCCTTGCCTGGAATAAAAATAACAAAACAATAATTTTTTAAAAAGCACAAATTACTAGGACACAGTAGATGCTCTGGTTTAAAAGTTCTCCTTGGATTTGAGTTGGTAACAGGAGAAAGAACTCTGGATTCCCTCTCTAGGAATCACTCTGAATGCCACAAAATCAACCCCATCCAGCCCCAAAACCACACTGAAGAGAACAATTTCTCCAAAACTGGTAAAAACAACCTTTTTAAAATTTTAATTTAAGTAGTTCAAAGCTATTCACTCAAAAATTAAAATATATATCACCAGGGTATACAGCTATAGGGGGAAAAGCTGAATAAAGTGTAATTAAGACCTACCACTGTTTCCTCCAGCCCTTTAAGGTCTTCTCTTGCTTGTTCCCTTTTATCATTAAGGAGGCTGGAAAGATCACAGCATGGAAAACAAATCAATCAAAATAAACAGAGCAGAATCAACCAGCATCCACCTGGAGCAGCACATCTGCAGGTGGCAGCAAATTGTACATCTCTAATTCTGCTTTTGACTGCCCCAAATATCCCATTTTATCACGTGGAAGGGCTGAGTCACCACCTCCATCTTTGTGTCCACACAAGGGATTTTTCTCTCTCATTTCCAGGAAAGGCTTTTACTCTCCATAATTTTATCTGATTTAAAACCCCCAAAAAAATCCCACCAAAAATTCCCAACTTCTTTCATGCTTGTTTTGCTGTGTATTAAGGAATGAGAGATTTAAGACTTGCTGGGATATTTTATAAAATCAAAGCTGTAATGAACTCTTTTTGGTAGTTATCAAAGCCGCTATTGAAAAGCCTGTGGTACAAAAATAGAGAGTAATTGGTAATTATTTATTAGTAGTTCCTGCTGGCTTTGCTACTGAAATGGTATTTTCAGTGTGAATATTCCAACACAAATCCTTCTCCCTAGCACATTTTCCACACATGAAGAGATTCAGGGATACCAAGTGAGGAGAGTGTGCACTTACATGAGTTTTTCCAGTTTCATTTCTCTTTCCTGGTCCTCAATTTTTAATTTATCATAATCAGCACTCAGCTTCTCCTGTTCCAGCTGCAGCTTCTGGTTCATGCTGGAAATGTGAAAGGAAAAGTCAGCCTGAACCCCAGGAGGAAGGGAGGGTAAAACTCCACAAACAAAATGGGATTGGGCTGAGAAAAAGCAAAGCTGTAACTCTCTACTGAAAAATTCTGGAATAAATGAAACATGAAGGACCTAAAGGACATGATTTTAAAATATTGGAGGGTTAAATTCAGTGGTTTGTTTTGTTTGCCTTAAAGGAGGACACAAGTTGTTGTTGGCATCTTTCTGCCTTGCTTCCTCATTTCCCTACAATTAATCTTTGGCCAAACACAATAAATATGATAAAAGAATGCCTAGATTTTAGAAAAAGAAGAATAAAAGAGCAAAACATAACAGAGTCACACTGGTGTGGGAGGAAAAAAATATAAAAATGTGTGGAAATGGGAGCTGTTGGAGTCACCCAGACTCTCTGAAGCTCTGGGGCAGGACTGGCTGCTGTGAGAATCTCAAAACCTTCCTGGGGATGTGGCTCAGTGGTGGCTGAACTCCATGACCTTAAAGGCATTTTCCAAGCCAAATGACTCCATGATCCTTTAAAACCTGCTCTCCCCCAAGCTCCCCTCACCTGCTGACCTGCAGGTGCAACGTTACCCTTTGTTTCTAAACCCTCTCTAATTTTATGGCCTCGTTAAAGCTCCCCAATAAAGAATTAGGCACTGTAATCCACCCTGCAAAATAATTACAGGGTTGGCTGCTGCGTGTGAGGGCAGAGCTTGCAAAGGAACATCAAGGAAATCCAAGAAAACCAAGCCCAAAGCACCCCAGGAGAGAGGAGGGGACGGAGAGGGTGAACTTACTCCCTGATTTCATCGATTATTTTCTGCTTCTCTTCGATTTCATCCCTCAGCCTGGACAGCTGCTTCTGGTGGGCTTCCCTGTGAGTCTCCATCTGCTGCTCCAGAGCCTTCTGCAAACACCAGAGCTGGCCATCAGAGCAGCCCAGGGGCACACAGCTCCCTCGTCCCCAGCCTCTGGATTTGAGGGGAAACCACCAAACCCATCCAGCAACCTGCCTGGCATTGCCTTCTGCCATCCCAAAACTCTGTGCCTACTCAACCAAGCGTTTAATTCCGTTTTCAGCAACAAATGTACGACAATTCTGACTCGTTTTCTTGCAAAAAGTACCACGTGAAAACCCTCACAAATGACACTGACTTTACACCAATCCTCTCTTATTTCCCCTGCTTATTCACCCAGGAAATACTTGTACAGCTCAGGAATAAAACCCAAACCTCTGAGAATTGTTTACCCACAGCCCTGCTATTGAAATTGTTATTTAAATTTAAATTCTAGGAGTAAATATGCCTCAAGCAACAGGAAAAACTCAATTTATGTCTTTAGACCGCTAATAAAAACTTTGCTTTTTTCCTCAGAGCTGTCAGGTACAACCACTTTAATCACAACTGCTTTAATCACTTTACAATTGCTTTAATCACTTAAAATTTTTATAATGGAGGGAAAAGTTCTGCAGCTGGCAAACCTCCATCACTATCCTTGTAAAAGTATATTTTTCTTTGCAATGTGCAACCCCATCAGAACACCTCATTATTGCAAGCACGTCTTGGCATTCCAAAGGAAAAATACCAGAAATTGGGTATTTATATAATATTTAAAATATTTATGTATTTTATCATTATTTCCAGGAGATAATCAGAATTCCAGCCAAATTTTGGGGAAGTAGCCTCTTTTAAAATCAAATTTATGAGTACCTAAATGAGATTAACCCCAGCAGCCTCATTCACTACTGAGAAAATTGACTTTCAGCAGAGCTCCAGCAGCAAAAAATTAGTGTTACACAGAGGTGAATCGATGTGATTTTTGGCCATGTGAACAGGAAGACAAAATTCCACCCCAATCCACAATCCCACCAAGAAATTCCCTCAAAAGTTTCCACCGTGCCAAGCTACCTTCATCTCCTCTGCATCCTGGAGTCGTGTCAGGTGCTCCTTCTCCTTGTCCTTGAAGCTGACTTCGTGCATTTTTTCTGTTAAAAGGTGAAGACATTTTTAATTTTAAATTTCAATTTTAGATTTTTAAATAGATTTAATTTATTCCAGGAGATGAATTAAAGATTCTGTTCTAACAATGCAAGGGATGATTAAAAAAATTAAGAAAAATATAAGAAGTCTTGCTCCCACCTGCTGCTCCCTCAGAGAGGGAAAATCCCTTGTGCAGAAATCCAGAATGATATTAAAGCTGCAAAGTTATAAATTTATATAACCCAGGAGCTTAGCAAACCTACAAGAACTTCTTTTGATACCTGCACATTTTCCACGTTAAATTGGAAGGGGAAAACTGAGCAAACCTTAAAAATGAAGTCAGCAGGGAAAGACACAACTTGTGCACACCTGAGGGAAGCAGCTTCGTTTGGAATGAGGCAGGGATTTTACAGAAACACGACTGAAATTTAGATAAATCCTTATTTTCCAGAAATCCAGAACTGTACAGACTATTTAGCAAGATTGATTGGTAAAGGATCTGTTTGGGGTTTTCATAGTTTTTCACATGATTTAAACACAAAACTGAGTCGTCTAAGACAGAAATGACCAGCAGGAGACCCAGTTTTGTTTGGAATCAGGCAGGGATTTTTTTCAGAATGACTGAAATTTAGATAAATCCTTATTTTCCAGAAATCCATAATTTTACAGAATATTTGGCAAGATTGATTGCTAAAGGATCTGTGTGGGGTTTTTATAGTTTTTCACATGATTAAAACACAAAACTGAGTCTTCTAAGAAAGAAATGACCACCAGGAAACCCAGCTTCGTTTGGAATCAGGCAGGGATTTTTTTCAGAATGACTGAAATTTAGATAAATCCTTATTTTCCAGAAATCCAGAATTTTACAGAATATTTAGCAAGATTGATTGGTAAAGGATCTGTGTGGGGTTTTTACAGTTTTTCACGTGATTAAAACACAAAACTGAGTCTTCCAAGACAGAAATGACCAGCAGGAGACCCAGCTTCGCTTGGAATCAGGCAGGGATTTTTTTCAGAATGACTGAAATTTAGATAAATCCTTATTTTACAGAATATTTAGCAAGATTGATTGGTAAAGGATCTGTTTGGGGTTTTTATAGTTTTTCATATTATTAAAACACAAAACTGAGTCGTCTAAGAAAGAAATGAGCAGCAGGAGACCCAGAGCCGTACCTTGAGCGCGTAACTTGGCCAGCTCCTCGTTGAGGGAGTCCTGGGACTCCTCCAGCTGCCTCCTCTTCTGCTCCATGTTCTGCATGTAGTCTGTCAGGGATTTGATCTTTGCTTCGTGCTTTAAAGACAACGGACAGCAGTGAGATGGGAGGAGCACTGGGAATTCAGGGAGAGGAGCGGGAACAGAAGGAATTTCCACATCCAGAGGTGATGACTGGGAGAACTGACAGCAAAATGTCTGGGAAGGGGCTAAGAGATGAAAGCAGGCTGTGTTTTCAGAGTTTCACTCAGTAACCCAACCTGGAATTCAGGCAGTAATCCCAAAACATCCCTGGAAACTCCTGACTTGGTGTTAAGTTCGTTAAGTTTGTAATAGATGAATATAATAAACTTCAGAGTGAGACTTCAAAAACAACAGCTCCTGAGTTTTATTCACCCTGACCTTAGAGCAAAACACAGCCTAGTATTCCAACACACCAATTTCTGAGTTTGTCATCTCTTTTAGAGCAGTGAGAGGTTTTATTTATTCTTAATTTATTATTTATTTATTTATTATTTATTTATATATTTATTTATTA
>WEZZ01004155.1:24584-42952 GCA_013400585.1 Chloropsis cyanopogon
TATTTATTTATTCTTTAACACTGCTCATTCTTTGTGCTGGTGAATGCTTTGCCTGTTAAATAAACAGGGTTTTTTTCCCACTTTTCTCCAAGGAAATCTTTTCCTGAAGAGGGGCCCACTTTTCCTAAGAGGGCCCCACTTAAATCTGCTTTCTAGAGGAAACCCTTGGGAGGTTCTCTCCCAAATTTCCCCTAAACCAGGACAGGGAGAAAAGAGAGAAGAGAGAGCGAACAAAACACCTGAGAGACAGCACTGCCGTGCCCCACAAGGCGAATTTCTCCCTCCTGGCACACCCATTCCGTGGGGAAGGAGGCTGGGAGGGCCACCAAAGCCCGGAGGAGGCAGGAGCGGACCCACCTGGGAGATGAGGAGCTGGCAGGCCGCCAGCTCCCTCTCGCTGGCGTTCATCTTCCTGTTGGAGTCCATCTGGGCGCTCTCCAGCTGCTTGCTGCGGTTCACCAGCGACTTCACCTCCGACTTCATCTTGCTGATGTAGAGGCGGGCCATGGTGAACTCCTCCTCGATCACCCCGTTCACATCTGCCAACTGAGCACACGGGCATGGCCAGCGGCTTCTCCCGCCCTGGGAGCCAGCCTGGGGCTGGGCTTGGCGTGGCTTTATAGGCCAGGGGGGATTTTGGAAAGAGTTTGGAGATGGGGAGAAGTGTGGAGTTGAGAATCTGTGTTTGTGAGACATTCTTAAGAGAAAGACTTTTTTGACTTTTTTAGTAAATGATATAAGTAAATCTCTGTAGGTAAGTAAGTTTTGTAAGTAAGTTTTCTCTTAAAACCACAGGTGGTGTTTTCTTACACTGTTCTTTATAATATTTTTAACCTAATTTATGGTAATAGAGGGGTGTTATTACTGTTAAGTAATTAATTTCTAGTAGCAACAAAAAGGTCTATATAAACCAGTAGAATTTAATAATAAACAACCTTCTTTTGCCTTCTGATAAATTAGAATCTTTGTGGTTTTTTTTTGTTTGAAGAGCAACAAAGAGTATGAATTATTTCTGAAAACTTAAAACTCGTATTTGGAGGACAAAAAAAATCAGAATTGGGATCTTTCCACAAAGCAAAGAGCACTTCATGTATTAAGGAGACATCTTCCTTCAGAATTTTGGGTTTGATTTGTCCTTTTATCCTGCATATTTTAATTTTATTTATCTTGTACATTTCACATTTGTGTGAAGGGATATCATATCCAGGTATTAGGGTGGGTATCAGGGACAGGTTCATGCCCAGAGGGTGCTGGGCACTGCCCAGGCTCCCCAGGGAATGGGCACATTCCCAGGGCTGCCAGAGCTCCAGGAGTGTTTGGACAGTGCTCCAGGGATGCCCAGGATGGATTTTGGCGTGTCTGTGCAGGGCCAGGAGCTGGATCCATCATCCTGTGGGTCCCTCCCAGCTCAGGATATTCCACTGAGGATCTGTGCAGGCTCTCCCTGAGCAAAAACACAGCTCAGCTTCATCTGCCTCCCCTTTTTTCCCCAGCACTGCCAAGGGGAAGGGAACATGTGCTGCTTTTTCTCCCAGAAATCCTGAAAAATGAGACTGCTTCCAAAATTTTCAGTCTGCTCTGAGATTAAACACACTTGGAGAAGATTCTAATTGGTAACAGATTTGAAATTATTCTCCTAAGCACTCCTCAGCCTGGCCTTGTTTCCACTGACAGCTGTCCCCTGAAGTGCTGACATCCCAGTTCCTACACAAACTTGTACCAAAGCGCCTCTGCCTCCATTTGCAAAGATTTCCTCTCCCAGTCCCTGCTCCTACGGCCACCAGAGGCTGCTGTGACATCTCCAAAGGCTGGAATCTGCAGAGCCACAGGGAACAGCAGGGATTGTGTCCTCTGCAGCAGGACAGGCTGGAGCTCCTGCTGACCTAAGAGAGCCTTGGCAGGACATCAACAAAAAAGTCAACCAAAAGTCACAAAAATGTATTGCAAGGAATTTTCAAAAATGAACTTAGCCAGTTTCAACCTCTCATATTTTTCATGTGGTTTTAAATAGACAAGGATGGCATTAACACCACCAAAAGGAGATTTTCCAGGCCATGGGGAGGTTCCATCACTGCCATTTAGCAATGACCACACAAATATTTTCTCTGAAATCAGCATTTTGTTCTACAAATGTGACCAAGTCAGCAGCCACCTCCTCTGCTGTATCCCCAAACCACACAGAGCCACACAAAGGCAAACCTCGAAGCAGGGCTGACCAAAATGTGCACCAAGCTTCAGATCAAAAACTGGCCACCTCAGAAGCTACTATTTTCATATTCTGGGAATTCTGAGTCATGCCAGCTAGGGAGGGAGTTGGGCTTTGTGTGTGTTGTTTTGGGGGGAATTCAGACCCCCCATTAATCACTTCAGTGATTCCCAGATGGGCCCCAAAAACTGAGCTGGGAATAACTGTGGGCACTGTGAGCACAGACACTGAGCCTCTCCCAGCCTGCCAAGGAGCTCTGCAGTGTCCTCCTGTGTGCTCAGGCAGGATTTACACAGAATGTCCTGGGAGGAGGGCTGCTGGATCCACACTTTCCACATCTGGAGCCAGCCTGGGAGAGCTGGGGGTGCTCACCTGGAGAAGGGAAGGATCCAGAGAGAGCTCAGAGCCCTTGCAGGGCCTGAAGGGGCTCCAGGAGAGCTCGAGAGGGACTGGGGACAAGGGCTGGAGGGACAGGACACAGGGAATGGCTCCCAGTGCCAGAGGGCAGGGATGGGTAGGATGTTGGGAATTGGGAATTCCTGGCTGGGCTGGAATTGCCAGAGCAGCTGTGGCTGCCCCTGGATCCCTGGCAGTGCCCAAGGCCAGCTTGGAGCAGCCTGGGACAGTGGGAGGTGTCCCTGTCCCTGCCCCTGGCAGGGGGTTTGGAACCAGAAGAGCTTTCAGTCCCTTCCAAGCCAAACCCCTCTGGGATTCCCTGGCTCTGGAGGGTTTTTCCTGCAGGAGGAGCTGGGGAAAGCACAAAGCCCACGCACGGTTTTCACGTCGTTGGTGCCGATGATTCCCCCGATCTCGCCCAGATCCTTCAGCAGCAGGTTCAGGATTTCTGTGGCTCTCTTCTTCTGGTGGTTGCTGAGCTCCTGCAACTGGCCCAGCTCCCTCTGGGTTGCTGTCAGGGCACTCTGGAAAGGTTTAAAACCAAGAATTACCCTCTCCTCTGCAGGCTGGGTGGTTTTCACGGGGTATTTTCCTCATGCCTGCTGGCACAATGTAGTGACACAATCCAGCTCCACCTTGGCATAATCCACTTTTACAACTCACTTGCCACCAAAAGCGACTTTAGATCTATTAAATGTAGCAAATCCGCTAAGAATCTGATTTGCATAATACATCAAAGGAGGTTAATCACAGAGAAATAGGTAGAGAGGGATAGAAAATTCAATTTTTCCCAATGGATTTCATGGTAATCTGTTTTACTGGTGGAGATAACAGAGTCTTTAATGAAACAGATCTGTTAACAACAACTCCTTAACTTGGTGTAATGAATTAAGGGAAAAGGATGCTTTAAGCTACTAAACCAATCTTGATTTTCCTCAGATCCCATTTTTTGCTTAAGATCAGGACACAGCAGCTGAAAAAGCTGATTAATTTTTGTCCTGATTCCTTCCTTGAGATCCCCTGGCTCCCTGTAAAATCCCAGTTCTGCTGCACAGAGTCCAGAAACCCACAAAACGCTGCCATTTGCACGAGGCAGATTTTTCACAGCTCTCTTGGCAAAATACAGGTTTTTAAATATCCAAAACACAGGATGGCCACTTCTCACATCCAGTTCCTTGCTGCAAGAGCCACAATCTGCCACCAAGTTCCACTTCTGAATTCCCTTAATTTCATTCCTTAATTAAGACAGGGAAGAGAAGGTGACACCAGCAGGTTTTTGGGAAGGTTCAGGGAGCAAGGAGAGAGCCAAGAGGATGAACAAGTTGCTCTTACGCTTTTCTGTGCCAGCTCATCTGCCAGCTGCTCGTTGGTCCTGGTTTTGTCCTCCACTTCCTGGGATTTCTGGTCATAATTGACAGCCAGCTCCTCCAGGGCTTGCAGCACCTCCTTCACTTCATCCTTGGCCGCCTCGTTCTCGATCTGGAGTCGGGTCAGCTCCTCCTGGATCTTCTCGTAATCCCTCCTCGTGGAGGCCAAAAGCTGGGAGGGAATACCACAGCAGCATTAAGCACAAAAACTCCTTCAAAAGATCATGCTGACAAGGAGAAAAACGGGCAAAGAGGGAGAAAAAAAAGGGGTGAGCACAAATGGTGTGTGCAGGAGTCAGAAATCCTGAAACCAGCACCAGCTCCAGCATAAAAGCGTTTGAAAAAAAAACAAAAAGCTCTGAACTTCAACGAGAAAAATCTTCATCAAATCCCATCATGACCCAAAAGTCTGAGGCAGAGAAACTGATTTTAACCAGGATCAGAGCTCCAAAGACATTTTCTGCCCTCAATCCAGTGCTGCAGCTCAGACCAAACAAATCCCACCGAGTGAAATGTTTCACCAGAGGCTCAGGGCTCGGAGCCGAGCTGAGGGAAAAGGGCTCTCTGAGGCAGCCTCAAAGACCTCCTGGCTCTACAGAAACGTTTTGATAAGCAAACCTAAGATGATTATTCTCAGTTATCATCTGAAGGATGATGCTGAGAACAGATTAGCTGCCCCTGTTTGCTGAGGGAAAATATTAATCTCAGAAGAAAATCCTGACTTCACACACAGACCTTGGTGAGCGTTTCCAAGCTGGAAAACTTCTTAAATTTGACTCTTTGCACGCTGCTGAGGTTTCAGTGGTTAATCCTGCCCCTTGCCCTTGAAGCAATGCTCAGTGAGATGGTAAAGCCTTGAAAATTCAGCTGTGGTGTCCTCAGCACGAGCCCAGCCCCACCAGCAGCTCTGTGCTGCAGGATGATGTGAAAATTAAATCAAAGTGACGCCTAACATTTACTGCTAATGCTGCACTTTCAGGAATAATAACAAAATCAGGGCTTGGCGTGGCATAAAAAACATCAAATAGGGAATTGCAACAGATAAAAGCAGGGCAGGAGATGTGGGAGTGCCTCGTGCTCATCCTAACAGCAAAGTTTGGCCATTCATTCACAGAATTCACTCCTTCCCAAGAAATATGGATTATGGATTGGTATAAATGGAATAAAACCTTCCCTGCTGAAGAGTTTTGGGTGGATTTCTCCTGATCTGTCCACCAAGCAGCTGAGTGAGACTGCCAGCAAATAAAACCAAAACATTTCTCTCAAGCAGAACACCCAAAAAGCAGAATGTCCCAGAAGAAATGGCTTTTTTTTTTTTTTTTGGCTCAGAGAGCCAGGCAGGCAGCTCTGGAGGCTGGCACGTGCCCAGAGAGGATTCAGATGTAAGGGAAATTTATCTCCCTGGTAATGCTGCAGCCTCAGAAGTGCACTCACATTATGGAAAAAGCCATTGCACTGCCAGAGCCAGATGGCATGTAAATATTTAAACAACAAAATAGCTTCAAATAATCTCCCTGCTCAACACAGATGGAACTATTATTTACATTTACTCGAGAAATTTTCTGTGTGAACATCTCCGTGGCTTCAAGAAGTGCTGTGCATCACCTGGAGTGTAAACAAGGAGATCCTGGGTGATATTGTGTGGGAAAATGGAGCAAGCTTTTCAAAATCCACCAAAAAAACTTGATAAAAATGAGCTGGAAGCAAAGGGAAAAGGCCCAAAGCTGCAGCACTTCATGGGGATGAATCCACAATATTCAGAATGTCCCAAAACACCCACCTGAAGCAGCAGCCAGAGGTGAAAAAACCACCAAATCCCCCCAAAATCAGCCTCATCTGCAGCAGGTTTCTAATTAACCTGCTGGCTTAATCAAGCAGAAATAAGGACTGGTTAATTAGGGGGAGCAGAGTGAGGCAGGTGCTGGAGGATCAGTGAGCTCATCACATCTCCAGGGGAGGGCAGGGACAGCTGATGTGGGGAAAAACACCTGGAAAAATAAAATATCCGGTATTCTCCTTCCAAGGTAAGGGCTGAGGCGAGGCAAAAAAAAGGCTCTGAACAGCATCAGCTGCAGAGATTGTGGAATTTAGCAAAGCTGGACTAGGAATGTGCAAAGAAAAAAAAAAAAAAAGGGGGGAAAAATGGCAACTGAAAACCTGATTGATCTTCCAGGAACAGGGAGGAATAATTCTGCTCCCAAAGAGGAGGAATGCACATCACCCCAAATCTGTGAGGGGAAAAATCAGCCTCAGGGGAGAAAAGGGATGGAAAGAAGATGGGAGAAGTGAGGGGACACAAATAAACTCAAATACACATCAGGAAATAACAGGCTGAGCAGGCATAAAGTGTATTATTATTATTATTACTATTATTATTTTGATTATGCTGCACTGTGCAGTGCAGGGCAATCAAATCAAGCTGTGGCAAGAGAATGAGGAGCTTCATCTTGGAATAAAATAAAATAGAGAAAAATAAAATAAAATAAAATAAAATAAAATAAAATAAAATAAAATAAAATAAAGCTGGAGATTCCCTCAGCCAGGACAAGTCCCCAGAGGGGGCAGGTGAGCCCTGAGTGATGAATACCAGAGATGTTCACAAATTGTTTTTTCTCTCCTGGAAACCCTTTCTGAGGGCCTGGATACACAATCAAAGCAATTCTTAAGAAATGATCACAAAAACATGTGGGGAATTTGGTGTTATTGCCTCATTTTGCATCTTCAGAACTCCTCCTAGAAGGGAATGGCTTGACTGAGTTTAGTGCTCACGTTCTCCATCCTAAACCCAACAAAAATTCACTTTAGGGACAGAAAGGACCCAATGAAATGTTTGAAGTGAGCAATCTGAGATTTTTACAGCAAATCTGTGGCAGCACCAATTATCAGGCTTTTTCCATCTCACAGATTGCTGTCTCCAATTGCCAAAATAATGACAATTAGCAATTTATTATCAGGAAATCTCTAACTCCCTGTTAGTGCCTGGATAGCTGAATGGGCACAGACACATCAAAAATCACATTTGGAGTGAAAAATCCTGGCCCCACTCCTACCTTGGACCTCCAGCATCACTGCCCAGCAGGAGGGATTCTTATTTCAAGGAGTTTTATCAAGCCTTAATGAGAATATAATGAAATTTCAAGTTTAAGCCTGGCTGACACCTTTTCCACTTGAATTTTAGCCAGTAAATATGAACAGCTGGGACAGAATCATTGAACAAGGGGCTCAGGAGCAAAATGTAAAGGGGTTTTTTAAGGTTGGTTTATTTATTTTGATTTCTTACCTCCTCTTGATCCAACATTTGCTGCTTTAATTTTTCAGCCAACTGGCTCTGCTGGTTGATTTCATCATCCTGCAATGAAACAGGGGTGGAGATTTTTAATTTCTTTTCACAGCTCTCATTTGATCACTTTTTATTTCCTTTTTCTAGAAAAGAAAGGGGAATAAACCTTTGTGCAAGTTTGAAAGGTATGAGGGGAGAGAAAAATAAATATACATAAATAAAATAAATAAATTTACACAGAGCTCTGCTGAAAAAGCTGTCAACTCTGGTATGTAAATGGTGATATTTTGGGTTTGGGATCCCTGTGTTTGGGATCAAATATCTTCTGATTTCCAACAGTCCTGTGCCAAATTGTGCTTCCCACGTTTCCTAGGGAAAAACTCAAACCTGCCCCAGTTCCCTCCAGAATAATTTACTGAGCTTTGCTGCTTTTGATGAGGAAAGAAATGAAAGAATGACTGATTTTTTTTTTCCCTTTTCCTGATCAATAAGTAAAAGCTGCAGCTTGCAACCAGAGAAAATCTGTCATTTCTTACAGAAAACTGCTCTTTTCAGTGCCACCCTCACTGCTGTGCAACCAGACTGTGCAGGGAGAGAAAAATTAAGATTTAAACACAATTCCTTTGTGTCCACAAACAGCCAAACCTCAATATTAACAGGCAAGGACACACTGGGCTTTTTTCTGCTATTTTCCTGCTAATTCCAAGTGAATTTTTAAATTGACTATTGATTCATGATGAGAGCTGCCCTTTTCATTTTTTCCTGCTCTCATCCAGGGTGGTGAATTGCTTTTTCTGGGCCTTTTTTTTTCTCCCCCACTTTTCATCTTCCCACAAGCCAAAGCTTTTAATGGCTGGAGAAAGGAATTGCTGAGAGCTTTAAGTGCCACTGATGTCCCTCAAGCTATGCAAAGAAATAAATAAATGAGCCACCTGCACTTTGGGGCTGTGTTTGCAGCTCCAACAACACAAACAAAAGGACATGGAGATGTATTTTCCTTAAAATTCTAGGACTTTTTTTTTTTCCTGGTGACTCCCAGATGACATTACAGTTTGCTGAGGGATTTTACACAGATCACTGAAGAAAAGGGAAAGCCTGGACTTAAAACTAACAGAAAATTTGGGTTTGATTTCCTGGAGAGTGCTCCCAAACACTGTCTGCACAGGGAAAGGGAGTGGAGAGCTGACAGGAGCTGCTTTTATGCAGTATTTGGAATTTTCCAACATTTTCCAGTTCACAATAGAAACAGAAGCAAAAAAACCACAAACAGAGCTAAAATAGAAATAGAGAAAAAATACACAAATAGAAGAAATAGAGCAAAAATACACAAATAGAAGAAATAGAGGAGAAATGCACCAATAATTGGCAATAATTGTCCATTTCCACCTGGAATCAAAGATTCCCACCTTGTCATCCAGCTGCCTGTAGAGGCTGGCGATCTCCTCATCGTATTTCTGCTTCTCCTCTGAGGAGATGCTGGCGACCACGGGGGTGATGTTGTCAATGATGGGGGTGTTGTCACATGGCTCCAGGTTCTTCTGGTCCTTGGCACTGATCTGCTCCTCCTCAGGCACAGCTTCTCCTGCAGGGACACAGCTCATGGAAATCCCACAATCCCAAACCCAGGGATGCTCCAGGGTGGGCATTCCCGCTGGAGGAAGGGTTTTGTGGCACCTCCAGGGGTAAAAATGGCAAGGAAAAGCTGGGGGAAGGTGGCCACCCTCATGAGGGTGATGATCCCATGGAAAAGCTCCATGTGATGCCTCAGGTTTGAGCTTTTCTATTTTTCAGGTTCTGAGCTGCTTCAGTGTGCAGTTCTGAGCTTCACATTCAGTGTTGGTGAGCTCTCCTCACAGAGCAGGGAGACAAAACAATTCCTTCTCCAGCTGGGGACCAAGGACAAATGATCCAAATCTCAGCCCAAGAGCACAAACCCCGTGGGCTGAGGAGAGAAAAACAAGCAGGGTGGGAGTGCATGAGCTAAAGCTGGAATTGGACACTGAACTCCAATCTGCCAATGGAGCAGAACTGATCCCAGTGCCAGAGCCCGTGAGGGGCGTCCATTTTGTGCCATTTTGGTTCATCCTGGGTGCAGCCCTGGCTGGGCTCTGGTGCTGCCCGAGGTGGATCCATGGAGGAAATGCTTTTAATAAATCCCTGCTTTGTTCTTTAGCTCTGACCAGCCTCTGTTCTAGGGCAGTCTGCTTTAGGCATCACATGGACTCCATGAGGTCTTTTCCACCCTTGGTGATCCTACAAAACCCAGCAGCAGGTTGAGCACCAACAGCACAGAACTCCTGGCTCTCCTTTCACTCCCTTGGTTTGATTAGCTCCATGGATTAACAGAGGTGAAAAAAAGGAGGGAAACCCCCCAAATTCCAGCCTAAAATCTGCTGGAATTGAAATATCCCCTCCTCCAGGGATTTCCAGCTCCGGGATGGACCAGGAGAGCACCAGCACGGCCGTGTTTAAAACAATATTCAACTTTTGCCTCTGCCAATTCCAGCACAAACACCAACTTCCAGAGGTTGCCTGTGCACAGCAGACACGTTCCCTACAAAATCCCTGTCCCCAGGGAATATTTCCTTCAGGAACAGCAGTGGGTCACAACTGCAGGCTCAGAGATGAGGGATGGGTGAGCTGCTCAGGGTAAAAATTAAATCCACCCTCACCACAGGCTGGGGAAGCCCCTGGGTGCTGCACACGTTGCTCAGGGGGTGGGAAGGTTACAGGTTTTTCCCTTTTCCAGGAAATAATCCAATATTTTAGCTCCTGAAAGCTTTACCAACCATTCCTCTTGCCAATTTATCTCACTGGCAGGGGAACAGGACCAACACATCAAAGCCCAGAAAAGCTGAGGGAGGCCCCAAAACAAAAACAAAAAGGGCAAGAAAAAGCACAACCAAGCAAGCAGATGATTTTTTTTTTCCCCAGCTTAAAGCATGAAAAAGTGGAATTTGAAATCAAGCAGCATCACCTCTATCAAGGTACTTCCCTGCAAATATTTTCTGCTCTATTTCTTGATGGTATTTTATATTATTAATGAGGGAAATGTGAATTGATTTCTTGCTGCTGGATTTCACTGGAGCAGAGAAGGAAAGGTGGGTTTGGTTAGAATGCAGGGCCTTGTACCCAAAAAATGCTCCTCAGGCCGTGGAGAATCCACCAGGATAAACATTTTGGGATTAAACATTCCCAAAAGGAATATTTAATTTCTCATTCATTTGGATGAGAACCTCCTGCCTGTAAACAGAGAAAAATTGGGCACCTGGAAGCTGAAATCCTCAGCTCACCCCTTTCCTGCCACCCTTTTCTTTTGTAGAATAAATCCTTAATTCCTGGAATCAGCTGTGGCCGTGGGATATTATCCAGGATGGGATTGCTGTGACAGTTCCCTTTGTAAAAAGCCTCCATCCTTCCAGAGGGTGGGAGTGCACAAGGTCAGACAAGAAATCAATAATCTTTTCAATGCATTGCTGGTTACACTCACAGAACAGCAGCACCCAGGCAGGGAACCAGGATATTTCAACAAAAGGATCCATCCAGGCTTTTTTTTTAAAAAAAATAGGCTTTGGATTGGGGTTTTTGTTGTTGTTGGTTGATTTTTAAAATGTGAAATAAACAATTCAAACTAAGGCTGTTCTGCTAAAATTATCTGCCAGCATTTCAGGTTGAGTTAGATTGTTAAAATTTGTTTTTCAATAAAAATTCTTTCATTGGTGTGGATCCATATTCTGCCTCCTGTACCATCCTACAGCTGATGTTACAACCTACCCTGAACACAATTCCCTAAGTTTCTAATCAGAAAATTGGCTGTTCTCAACAAAAAATTTTCATTTAGAACCCCAGGAGCAGACAAATGGTGATCCTTCTACGCAGATGCCACTCTCTGTCATTGTGCTAAAGGACTAATTATTCTAATGTGAAATTCAATTATAAAAAATCCCCAAACCCAAGGTCCAATTACCTTCAAGCACAATGATTCTCATGCCTGAGGAGCAGAGTTATTTAAAAAAAAAAAAACACAAATATAATGACATTTTTCTTTTTTTTATTACTATCATTAACAATATTAAAATTAGTGATGCCTCCTGTGTTCTCTACCCTGAAATCACCAATTTTGGCATTTTTCACTGGTTTCTCCCACAAATGGCTGCTGCTCTGCCTGGGTTTTGCTTCTTCACTTCCATTATTATTATGAAGTGTGAGTTTTAATGTGATTTTAGATGTAGTGACCAGACACAATTAATAAAAACTGTTGATTTAGGGCAAGATTTCCACACAGACACATCCAGCTCCCAGTTTTTGGCACCTACCATTCCTCCACCTGTTCAGCTCCAGCTCCAGGTGCTGGATGACATTCTTTAAACTCTTGTTTTTGTCCTTCTCCTTCTCGTACTTCTTCTTCCACTCCTCTGCTGTCAGCTCCAGGTTCACAGACACCGTGTTCTTGATGGTCTTGGCCCTGCAGAGCAAAGCCCAGGGCAGCTGTTTTGGGGTTTTCATCCCAGTGCAGCAGAGGGGATTGGGAATTTTCCCGTGATACCGAGGGAAATGAACGGGGAAATTGTGGATTCCACATGCCTGGGAGTGTGCAAGGTGAGGAAGGAAAGGAAAGGGGGAAAAAGGGAAGGGGAAAGGGGAAAAAAGGAAGGGGAAAGGGGGAAAGGGGAAAAGGGGAAAGGAAGACTCCTGCCTGAGCCTCTGGATCCAGGCTCAGGAGTTCCTGCCTCCCTAGGCAAAAATATCCCAAATTTCAACCCTTCCAACAACCACCACCACTTTATTACTGTCAAAGTGCTCAGCTCCAAGCCAACCCAACCAATGGTGCCAGGAACTGCAAAGCAAGCAGGAAACAATGCCCAGCACCTACTCCAGCAAATCCACACTGAAAAGGGAAAGCAAAGCAATCACTGTGAATTAAGGAAGCCTCAGATCTTTGCTCTTCACTGCTCAGACACTGAGTCCCTTCAAATGCCTCCAGTGTGGTTGAAAAAAGCAGAGATAAGGAAAAGAATAACAGATAAACCCCCCAGCAGTTTATAAAGCTCCAGTGATTTGCACTCTGTGGCAAGCAGGACTTTTATTACCTTAAAAGTATTTTTTAAGTAACCCTGTGCTTTTAAAATAATTTCTTACTGGGTTTATCTCTGATAAACTTTGTCTCTGCTAAAAGCACAGCTCAAGTTTCCACTCATTTAACTGTACCAGGGAAAAAAAAAAAAAAAACCAAAAAACCACCACACCAGGAAGTTTCTCCTGATGATGGATGAAGCCATTCCTGACAAGTAAAACTGAAAATGAGATTAAAACTCAAGAAAAGATGGAGTAGAAAAAGAAAAAGCTGATTCATTACTATCAGAGGAGCACTTGTACAGTTTGATTGGTACAAGAGCTCCTCTGAAGATGGATTTGATTCCTGACATTTATTTTAATGGTGACATAATTCTTTCTTTTTTCCCAGGAAAAAAAATCATCCATCAGCCATGAGTCATGGACCTTCCCTTTAAAGCCACTCGGTTGTGTCACATCAGAAAAATGAGACACACCAACCCAAGAGCCTGGAAAAGAGCCCCCATTCCAAAATCCTGCCAGAGAATGTTGTGCATGGATAATCCTACCAGCCCTCCCAGGGAAATCCAGATTATTTCCTTCCCGACAATTCAGTGCTGCCCATGAGGAGCTCCTCACAAATATTCCCCTCCTCTCCCAGTTCCTGCACTGCCATCCTGGTGCTCACTGAGGATCACCCCCAAAATGTTCCTCCTCCCAGGAAAATGTTGAATATTTAGCCAGGATGTGCAGAGTCAGTCAGAAAAAACTGCCTTGCCCCCCCAAAAAAAGGGAAATTTTACTGGTTGCTGGAAAGAGGGATGAAAGCAGGAGGAATGTAAACTGAAACTGGACTTGGAAGCTGGAGTTCAGAGTTGTTCATGCTCTTGATTTAATTCAAATTAATGGAATTAATTGATTAATTGAAATTTAAATCAATTGGATTTAATCCTGCATCTCAGGATGCTTGTTTTGGCTCAGCACACGATCTGATCAGTAGAAGTTTGGATCTTCAATAGCTAAAATCATGTTCAGCTCACAATGGGGAAAAAAAACTACAAAGCAACTCTTTAACCTGACTTTGTTCATGGCCACTGCCTCTTTTTACAGTCCAGAAACTCCACGTGGTGGAAAACAACCCCATTTTAAACAAAGACAAAGGTATTGTACCCTCAAACTGTTCAACTCTCTTCAAACACTCCGAACTTGCCAGTATTTTTCCTTTCTGCTACTACACAAATCAAACAAGAGGAGTAATTTTCCAAAGGATCTGAGCTTTCCTCAATTACCACAAAAGCAGTAATTACATAATGAGCCTGACCTATTTCTGCAAACTTTCCCAATGCATTTCACATCACTCTTGTCAATAAATACACATGGGAGAGAAATTTTCCTTCTGGATCCTTCCTAAATTGTCCCAATCCTCCACACATCCATGTTCTGCCATACCATGGCAAACTCTCAAAGCAGAATCAACTACAGAGTCCACACTCTTTAATTTTCCTGATTTTTAAAGATATTTTTACAGCCATAACAACAATCCCTGACGTGGAACTCGAGGAGAAGACACCTCTTAAAAGCATCAACAGCACAGATAAAGAAATACTGAATTTTTCCACAGAAAACTGCCCAGTGCCTATTTATATCCCATAAAATTCCATGGAATTAAGAGAACACTTTCTACTTCCTGCAGGAAAATCAACCAGGAAGGAATTTTAAAAAATCCTTTTTAAACATCTTTTGGATTGCCCAATCCTTCTCCATTTTTTAACCCCACCCTGCTCCCAGCAGAGCAGCTGCTGGCCAACATGAACCTCGATTTTTCTGGAACCACTGGGAATGAAGAGCCAGCTCTCTGAAGTTTTTTTATACCAGCTCCAGAAACCCCAAGCTCTGGATTCCAAAGGGGGATGGACGGATCTTTACCTTTCCCATAACATTCCATGGAATTAAGAGAACACTTTGTACTTCCTGCAGGAAAATCAACCAGGAAGGAATTTTAAAAAATCCTTTTTAAACATCTTTTGGATTGCCCAATCCTTCCCCACTTTTCAACCCCACCCTGCTCCCAAGAAGAGCAGCTGCTGGCCAACTTTATTCCTGGAGCCACTGGGAATAAAGAGCCAGCTCTCTGAAGTTCTCCAGGTTTTTTATACCAACTCCAGAAACCCCAAGCTCTGGATTCCAAGGGAGGATGGACAGATCTTTATCTTTCCCACAAAATTCCATGGAATCAAGAGAACACTTTGTACTTCCTGCAGGAAAGTCAACCAGGAAGGGAATTCAAAAATCCCTTTCAAACATCTTTTGGATTGCCCAATCCTTGTCCATTTTTCAACCCCACCCTGCTCCCAAGCAGAGCAGCTGCTGGCCAACATGAACCTCGATTTTTCTGGAACCACTGGGAATAAAGAGCCAGCTCTCTGAAGTTTTTTTATACCAACTCCAGAAACCCCAAGCTCTGGATTCCAAGGGAGGATGGGTGGACCCAGGCTGATCCCTGTGGGACTCACCTCTGGCCAAACATGAGGGTGGATTTGGTCTCGGCCTCGTTGAAGACGGAGGGGGAGCAGCAGATGACGATGGTGGTCCTGCAGTTGCCCCCCAGGGAATCCTGCAGGATCCTGGTCATCTTGCTGTCCCGGTAGGGAACGTGGGTTTTCTGATCCAAACACAAGCAAAAGACAAGAATAACTCTTTTAACCAGTGGAATAAGAGAGGAGGAGGCAGGCAGGAGTCACGATTTGTTGGGATTGTGCCACCATTTGGGAACTTCTCTGGTGACATCACCGAGAATTCATCCCTCAGCCCGGGCAGAGCAGCCAAAGTGTCACAGCTTTGTGACAATATTTTGTTTGGTAATATTTTATTACCAGCCAATATTTTCTCCCTTCAGAGCTGAAACGTTAGCTCCTTTTACTCTTTCCCTTTTTTTATTTTTCCCCTCTGTGGGTGGCAAAGAGGCAGATAAATAAAAACCCCTGATCACCCCCAGAGCCAGGATTACTTACAGTTCCCTCTGCCAAGGCCGAGATCACATTGCCCAGAGCAGACAAAGACTTATTGATATTTTTAGCTTCATCCAGAACAGCCCCCTCTGCTCCAGTTTTGCTGACCTGCCAAAGAGAGCACAAAAGTCAGGTCCTGCTGGCAGCACACAAAGCCCCAGCCCTGCAAAGCTGAGCCTAAAGATGCTCCTGGAGGAGCAAAACCCAGCTTAGCTCAGCGTGGCAGAGGACAATTCTACATCAAATTTTTACATCCAGTTTTTATATCAACTTTACATCAATTTTTACATCAAAAGTGGAATTATTATAACAAAAAGTTATCCTTTTTGTTAGTGCAAGCCTGGAATAATTCCACTTTTCTCCCACTCCAGGTTGTCCCTAATTTTGTTCAGGGAGAAGCCTGTGCTCACCTGAGGAGATTTGGGACCCACTTCCAACAAACTAAAAATAATGGTCACTAAAAAGTGGTTGGACATACAAAATACTAAGAATCAAAAAAAACACTTTGTCACCTGTTTTCTCCATTTTCTCTGTCACCATACAGACAGGGAGCACCACCCCAGTGACCCCAAAATGAACATCTTTATATTTTGCTTGCATGGACCAAAAATATCAAAAATCACAGATTTTGTTCATGGCCATTGCCTCCTTCTGCAGGCCAAAAACAACACGTGGTGGAAAACAACTCATTTTCACAGCAAGACAAATGTGTTGTGTTCTACAACTGCTAAATTTTATTTTACACAGTCCTATCCTGCTGGTATTTTTCCTTTCTGCTACTACACAAATCAAACAAAATTTGGATTTTCTAAAGAATCCAAATTTAGGATAAATCCATATATTTTTCTCTACATTAAAACTATCTGCACTTTCACCTAAAAATGCCCCAGGACATGAAGGAAAAGCAGTTGAGTCTTTTAAGAAACAACCTCCCCAAGAAATCCATATTTCAGGTTTTCTGTACCGTAACAAACCACAAAAGTTGATTTTTCAGACGAGAGGAGTGCCTGTCCGAGCCCTCATTTTGTAAACATCATAAAGAGCTTTTAATTGAACATCTCCATGCTATCATAGACATTAACATAATTAATTACTCTGACAAATCACCTCTGCATTGTGCCCCTGGGTCATCAATTAACGTGTCCCAATGAGGAACCCAAAATCCCAATAAAGCTGATTTTGAGCACTCCAAAAGACATCAGAGTGAGAATTTGGAAATATTTTTGCATTGCAAAACTGTTCTAAACCATTACTCTTTTGGTAAATAAACAAATAAAAATAAATATATTTTGGTAAATAAGTAGAAGTCATTTTCTGGGGTTTATTTTTCCACATTGGAAAGCACAAACGGTCGCCACAATCAGGATCCAGGGAGCTTTGAGGAGACTTGAAAACTGCATTAACTGCTGGTATTTCATTATTAATTACACATTAATTCACGTAATTAATGTGAATTAATTCCAAAAAACCTGGAAACAGGACATGATAATATAAGCAAGTTAAAATATGTCTAATTTGATCAATGATATAAAAATTGCATTCCTTTTTTCAGCTACACAGATGTAAATGTGAAGGCATATGGAAACACACTGGCTCAGCTCACTGCATTATAAATGCAGATTTTGGGGGGTTGTCTTCATGCTGATCTGCTCCTTTTCTCCATCCCACATGAAAAAATAAAAATTAAAATAATCTTTTGAATGATAATCCAAGGTGGGAGCTCTGTGAGACAGCCTCCCATCCTCAGTGCGGGATCCTTTTCTCCATCCCACATTAAAAAATATAAATTAAAATAACCTTTTAAATGACAATCCAAGGTGGGACAGCCTCCCATCCTCAGTGCGGGATCCTTTTCTCCATCCCACATTAAAAAATATAAATTAAAATAGCCTTTTAAATGACAATCCAAGGTGGGACTGCCTCCCATCCTCAGTGTGGGATCCTTTCCTCCATCCCACATTAAAAAAATATAAATTAAAATAGCCTTTTAAATGACAATCCAAGGTGAGACAGCCTCCCATCCTCAGTGTGGGATCCTTTCCTCCATCCCACATTAAAAAATATAAATTAAAATAGCCTTTTAAATGACAATCCAAGGTGGGACTGCCTCCCATCCTCAGTGAGGCTGCAGCAAAAATGAGATTTTACCTTCTCACTGCCAGCCAAGTCCACCAGGTAGAGCTTCCCACTGAGCTTCTTCTCCGTTTCCACGTTCTCCTGTTTGATGTTGATCAGGAAAATGCTGTGGCTCCTCGAGCTGTGCTCGTTCATGTCTGAAACCACAGGGCACAGCTTTGGTCAAAATCCCTTTAAAACCTTCAATTCCATTTGCCCCCCTCAAATTCCCAAATCCCAGAGGAGCTGGGCAGCTCTCACTGGAACTCTGGGAGGGAATATCACTTTTAGAAAAATTTTTCATCCAAACCACACTGTTAAATTAAATTTCTGAGTGATTTTTATTGCTTGGGCAGGTGAAAAATCCCACTTTGCCCAGGTAAAACACAGCTAGAGTTTCAGCCTCCACTCATTTGAAGTTTGATTAAGCTGGAATTTCATAAAGTAGCAAAAAGAAAATACTAAGACTCAAAAAACCATTTTTTCTGTTACCATAAACCCACCTCTACCTTTCCCATCAATATTCATATTTATCTGAATTCCCTTCATCTCCAAACTCAGGGTTTGTTGTTTTCTTTTTTTTTTTTTTCCCAATTTTCTCCTGGCCATTTCAGCCCAGTAAAATACATTTGTCAAAACTTCTCTGTGAGCACTAAAAGCAACAGGTGGAAGGTGTATTTGGGTATTTTTGTTAAAGAAAATAGCAGGAACAGCAGGAGGAAATGTTACTCAGGATAAATTTCTATCAGTATGATGGCAAAAAAGCAATATAATATTTACAAAGCAAGAAGGCAGAGACAGAGAAGAGAAAGGAGTTACCCAGGGCATCAAAAGAAATCAAAATAAATTAAAATTAAAAATAAAAACACAAAAACCCACAAATATACCCAAAATGCCACCTCACAACCAAGAATTTTTTATTTTATATATTTGATATGTATATA
>WEZZ01004155.1:44892-64683 GCA_013400585.1 Chloropsis cyanopogon
TAAAAATATAGAAAAATTAAAAATAAAAATACAAAAAATATATAATCCAAATTAACACGAATATATAAAAAATAACCATCTGAGCCTACACACAAACCACCATCTCAAACACCTTCAACCCTTCCTTTACAGAAACCAACAGAAACAAACCAAGAACCAGCACTGGGGGCTGCCCTGTGTGAGCATCCAGCTCAAGGAGGGGGCAGGAAATCCCTGGCTCCTTGCAGAGGGTTCCAGGGAATTCCAGAGGATTCCAGAGGATTCCAGAGAATTCCAGAGAATTCCAGGACACTCACTTGTCACTGCCACGTGCCTGTTGGCCTTGCCCTCGTCGATGACATCCAGAACTTCCTCAGGACTGGACACAAACCTTTCTGTGCAGCCCTGGGGACAGGAGGTGGCAATCAGCAATGTTCGTTTAGCACTAATGAAGGCATTAATTAATTAGGGGAACCATCAACGTCCCACAGGATCGTTGGCCATGGAGCCAACCCCACCTTGGGGTGACTTCCAGGGCAAACTTGGGATTTTTCCCGATTTTTTCCCACAGGATTAAAGACTCACTGAAATCCAGACACACGGCACAAAATTTTCCCCAGAAAACATGGAATGATACAACACATGTTCCTAATTTGTGTTGTATCCACATTTCCTAATACAGCCCCTCCTAATTTGGGTTAGATTTCATACCCAAGTTGATTTTTCTCCCTCCAACTACAAGACAAAGTGCAAACTCCTTCTCTCTCAAAGCAACATTACTGAACAAATTATTTTATCGATTTCTTTTTGCTCCTCAAGCTGAGGATAAACAGCAAAATATTATATATACATTATTTATACATTATATATTATTATTACATTATATATACATTATTTACATATGTTTGTATCAAGCATATTGCATTCAAATGAGGGCCCAGAAAGTCATAAAACAAATTCCTAACCCGACCAATCTGTTCTGAACGTTACAGCATCCATGCAGCAAAATATTAAAGAACAAAATTCCTCAAGTTGTTCTCTTTCATTTCTGACATGAAAGGGGAACAGGAATACTTAAAATTTAACAGCATCCTAACAAAATGGCAACGTTCAAAGTCAGGAGAATAAAACAAACATGATTCAAAGCCCATTAATATTTCAGGGAACTTGTTTAAACCCAGGAACCAACACAACTTGAACATTGAAGGCTTCAAACAGGAGTTTAATTATCTCAGCAAATAACACTGGATGCAGATGGAAATGTGTAAATAAATGCATTTGTGGGAAAGAATGACAAGCTGAGGATTAAATTATTTTTTTACCTTGACATAGGGGACTCTGTTTTTATCTTCATGTACAGCGAGGTTTGTCTTTGACACTGGAGAAAGACGTGGAGATCATTAGGAATTTATTCCAGGGGTAATAAATAAATAAAGTGTCAGCTCCAGGCATGACAGACACATTTTGGGGATGGAAATTTGTAAATGAGATCTGCACTCATCCCCCACTCCTTATTTCTGACACACAGAAATCCTTTCCTGCTCTGCCAATCTTGTACCTGTTTATTTAAATTTAACTCTGGGGCACAAAAGCTTTTGTTTATTGCTCGGGTGAATTAAATAAACCCAGACTAAGGTGGGTTTTGGCAAAGCAGAGGAGACAGGAGAGCAGCCTGGAATTCAGAACAACATTTACAGATATTTCTACATTCACAGCCACTTCTACCTTTACAAATATTTCTACATTCCAGCCATTTCTGTCCTCACACTGATTAACAAAACTCACTTTTATTAACACCCAACACGCAGAGGTAGAGACATGAACTGTGACAGAAGCAGGTGCTCCCCACCAGAAGCCAGGGATAATTCTAAAACACTCCCTGCATTTTGAAATCGGTTTTTTTAAAATCAGTTTTCCCTGAAGAACACCCATTGCCAGGGAGGCCCAGCCTCCCTGTGAAATCCTCAGAGCTCTCTGAATCATAACAAAGCTCGTGCTCTGCAGAGGCAGGTGCACAGGAGACAGATCAGATGATTGGAACTGCCAAATTTAAATTTAATCCCCTCCTAAATAAAGTCGCTGCTTCCCCCTCAGGCTTTGGTGCAAAGCTCTGGATGAAGCCAAGGCACTCAGACACGTAAAAAAACACAGAGCTTACCATCAAGCAGGTCCCTTATTTTGTCCAAATATATCTCAAAGTAGGAAACCTAATGAAATAATCACAAACATCACAGATTTAATGCCTCGCTGTCTCTTTGTTTTCATCCCTGTCAAAGCACCAAACTAAAAATAAAAACCCCACCTCCCACACAGTTTGAGCTCCATCTTTCACGGGAACACATTTGTACCTTGAATGATTTACAAGCCATTGATCTTCCTCCACTTATCAATGATTCATCAGGAAAGTACACAAAAAAACCTGCAGGCAAACCTTACCTTCTTTTTTTCTTTGGTAATAGAGGCAAAATTGTCAAAAAATATTGAACTGAACCAAACCAATCCAGCTCCTGCCATATCTGTGCAGCTGCACCATGAGAAGGGTCAGCTTGGAGGATTGTAAAAATTGATTTTCACCCCCCCAAAACCAGAGAGCACCTTCACCATTCCATTTCCATAAGCCTCAGCAATATATATTAAATTAAACTCTTAAATGAAGCACACGTGGTGGTTCTGCCCTGAATCAAACCCAAAGAAGAAAATGAAAACGAGCTTTGCTGTAACAAAGAGAGACAATTGTCCTCAAAAAAAAAAAAAATAAAGAGAGGGAGAATGATTGAATGAATGAGTTTCTTAATAAAAGGGGATTTGACTCGCAGAAGGAAACAGAAACATGTGAGGGGAGTATGGCCTAACCCTTCCTTAATTAAGGTTTATCCAGATCATTTAGCTGGAACACCACATGGCTGCATTCTAGATATCAATGAACTCCTGGTATTTTGTAAAGTCTGTCTTTTCTGAGCTTTTTGCACAGATGAGTTGAACTTTCCATGTGAAACTGCTATTAAATACAGATATATTTTGCATTTTTTACCTTTACTCCCCCATTTAAAGCCCTCCTCTGGACCAGCTGATTCCAACAGCCCAGTTAGGCCAGATTTAACATTTTACATTGAAAACAAACACTCCTGCAGAGAGGAAAGACCAAATTCTAAATGTATCCCTGTTAGAGAGAGGGAAAAAACACCATTAATTTTCAGAGCTGGCTCAGTTAGGAGAGCGTGACAGCTTGGTTAGACCCAGGCTGCTGCTGCCAGAACATTTCCCTGCCTGACAGCTCCTTGCACAGCCACTCCCCAGGCTCAGGCAGCTCCTCTGGGAGAGATTCATCAGCTCTGCTGGGAAACCACTGGAAAAATTCCAGGATTTCCAAAGAGACAGGCCAGGAGCTCCCCCCAGCCCCACAGAAATGCTCTCCAGAGGAGNGGACAGGCCAGGAGTTCCCCCCAGCCTGGGCTCTGCTGGTACCCAAGGGCTGTCTGTGGAGCTGCAGCAGCCACAGAAATGCTCTCCAGAGGAGAGGGGAGGGAATCGGTGTGGGAATTCAGAGGGGTCTCTCCATATTTTCCAATCCAAGGTCTCTGGAAGTATTTCATGGTTTATTTGGAATATTTTTTTCTGTCTGTACCTCGTTGCTGAGAAGGTTCCCAATGCATGACCAGGAGCTGGTTCAGAGGTACAAGATGATTAAAATAAACGCACAAATATTCCCCCCCTGGAGCACCTCAAGGGATTTAATGCAAAGAGCACTAAAAAGTCACTTTTAGGCACAAAAAGGACAGAGAGCTCCACTCTCAGTGAGCAGCAGGAGAAGGGACAGTGGCTTCACATCCACCTGTGCTCAGCTAAGCTGTGTTTTAGGGCTGGTTTAGTTTTGGGGCACAGAAAACTCCTTTTCCCTGCCATCCATGGCAATTTTACTCTTGGAAAGAAGCTGCAGGCTGAGCCCAGCTCTGCCAGATGGAGCAGAGCCCCCACAGCTGAGAGCTCCCCAGGACCCCGGATGGGCAGTGGGAATCAAAGGTCACTCCCACGTGGCTGGGATCAGGGAAAACACTGAGCCACCATCAGAAGGAATTCAAAAACCACTTCTAAACACCCTTCCACGGATTGCCCAAGCTCTCCCCATTTCTATCCCACATCCTGGAGACGGGGTGTCAGGATTTTCCCAAATGTCCTGCAGCTCCATGGTATTTATGGCCAGAACCAGCAGGGTCCAACCTCTGCAGGAGCTGCAGTAAATCAATATTTGGCTGCCCAAAGGCTGGGGCCAGCAAACCTGAGCTGGACACTCAACCCAGAAAAAAAACCCAGTAACATCATCAGTAATAAATATTGGGGGAAAAAACCCAAATAAAACAAGCCCAGAGAACATTCCAAGGCAGACTTCCCATGGATTTCTCCCACCCAGCCCATTCCCTGAGGTGTGACTCCACGTTTACCTTTATGTGGAACTCCAGGTTCTCGTCCATGGAGTAGATGTGATCGAAGATGTCGTGTGCAATCCTGGGGATGATTCCCATCAGCTGAGGGTCGTGCAGCTTCCCCTGGGGACACAAAACCCACAGGTAACTCAGGAATTCTCCTGGTGCCTCAGGTTTGAGCTTTGATTTTTTTCAGATTCTGTGCTGCTTTAGTGTTATTATATTATTTATTTACATTCCTATAAATAAACCCACGGAATTTGATGGAACACGTCCTTGGAGAAACCATGTGAATCCAGCAGGAATTCCCTCACACCTCCCACACCTGAGTGTGGTTTAACCCCTTTGAGTGGAGCTCCCAGTAATTCACCAGTTATTCCCTCCCGTCCTGGCGCCTCAGGTTTGAGATTTGGTATTTTTCAGGTTCTGAGCTGCTTTAGTGTGTGGGTCTGGGCTTCATATTATGGGATGGTGAGCTCTCCTCACAGAGCAGGGAGACAAAACAATTCCTTCTCCAGCTGGGGACCAAGNGCTCCAGGGGGGATTCACTTTATGGGGATTTATGAAGGAGTTTTGAGTGAGTTAGAGATGGGACTTTGAGTTTTTTAGATTATGTGGTTTATTTTTCTTATTTTTTACACGGGCAGGAAGGGTGAGTTGGGCTCACATTTTCACTGCATGGCTCAGAAGGTCCCAAGCCCCTCAGTTCCAAGACTTTTTAAGGATTTATTAACCAATAAAACCCTGCCAACAAGGATATTTATGGTTTTGACCCAATCTTTAAGTATTTCATCTTATGGACCCATGCTCCAGTGCGAGCTTTCTTAGCCAATCCTGTTAAGCCACACAAACCTACAGTACTGCATTCTAAACTTCTTGTTTACTTTTATAACTACTTTTATTTTATATTTCAAACTTGAAAACTCCAAACTTTCTTTTACTTAACTCAACTTTTACTTAACTCTTGTCTCTGCTTTAAACTATAAATCTGCATTCTTGCTTCCAGCACTTAAGCTTGGAACAGCTTTTCCAAGAGGATTTACCATTTCTTCAACTTCTGACTATTTATTTTTTTATTTTTTTCCTCCTTCCATGACACACTTTAGCAACTTCACAAGAGGCTGTCAGGCTAAGAGAGGGATTAAAGCTGAATATAGACGTGATTCCACTCTGAAGGGACAGCTTTTTCCTTTATTCAAGGAGTAAAACAGCCATTTTTCCATGCTCATCCCCTTATCTCCAGTCATAATTCTGAATAAAAATTGGATTTAGGAGATTTTCCACACAGGGCCATGTGGAAGCACCAGCTCAAACCCTGCAGATATTTTCATTTAATTACACCCAGAGCTGGTGGATTACTCAGGATTGTGCCTCTAAGTTAAAACTTATTATAAGAAATTATAGATAATAATAATATTTCTAATATTATATAAAAATAAACACCAATTAAATTATTACTTAATATTATATATAAATACTTATAAAAATAAATTATAATAATAAATTATAGATAACAACCTTCAATAAGCTGAGTGTTAAAATCAAGCAAAGTTAAGTTTCACTACGTTTGAGTCTAAGTATTCTANAATTTTTATTTATTTACACAAATCTGCGATGTATTTACACAAATTTGTGATTTCTTTAGATAAATTTGTGATTTATTTAGATCCTTCCCACCAAAGTGATTTAATCTGAATTTCATTTTGCCCCTGTACCTCCATGGTGTGTGTTTTTCCTGATGAGGTCTGTCCATAGGCAAAGATTGTGCCGTTGTACCCCTCCAGAACATCTGCAAGAAGGAGGAAAACAATTAAAACCAGGGAAAATATGAGATTTTGAGCTAATTTTAGGCCAAAAAAAAATAATCTAAATTAGAGAATTGCAGGATTATTAGAATATCTCTCCTGGAAAAAAAAATCTCTGGACATCAGATGTCATCCAATATATCAGATATTCCCTATATATATATATATATATATGGGAAAGGAAAAGCTGAACTGCATTTAAAACCTGGAGAAAATGAAACAAATCCAAATCAGATATTCCTTATTATAAACCTCACATCCTATTTTCTACTCCTGGCCTCTTTAATTGCCAAGCCTGTCTGCAAAGCAAGAAAAAAGTAAAAAAGAACAGGAATTTGAGAATCAACTTCTCTCAGGGCAGAATGAGTAATTTGATATTGGGTTCAGATACCAGAATATTGAAAAGGAGAAAAGGGGAAAAAAGAGAGAAGAAAGAGGGGAAAAAGAGGGGAAAAGAGGGGGAAAAAGAGAAAAAAGGTGGAAAAAAAGCAGGGATGGGGGAAAAATAGGGGAGAAAATGAGGGGAAAAGGGGAAAAAAAAGGGGAAAAGAGGGGCAAAATGGGGGGAAAAAGGGGGGAAAAGTATCATTATGTCCAGGTGAATGCAAGGTACCAGCTGAGCTCAGAGCCAAGGGGGAAATAATCTGATTAATTAACTGTTACATAAGAAAATTGCTCAGAATTTGCATCAATATTTGCATTTTGCTGGAGGAAGCAGAGATAAGAACTTTAGCTTCTCAATTAGCAAAAACCACCTTATCCTATTAAAAAAAAAATAGCCCTCTGCATCACCTGCAGTGGAAACAAGTCAGAGGTGTTATTGAGGTTATTTTTGGTGGAAGATTTTCCACCTTTATTCATTTCCAGACCATCTGTGCACTGAACCCAGAAGGAAAAAAAACCAGACAAAAAACCTGCACAAAACTCCAGAGGGAGGGCAAAGAAAAATCAGATTAAAAAAAGACACTGAACCAAGATCAGGTGGGATTTTTAAATAATTTCCAGAAAAAAAAAATTGAAGAAAATAACTCCAAGGGTTTTTCTCAATTCCAATCTCAGTGATTTTTAATTTTTCCCCAAAATCCTCCTTTGCCCTTCACTGCTGCTTTTTTTTCTCCTGAGGGTGGACACCACAAACACCTTCCCACAGCCACGTTTTTAGCCCTGTAATTCTCTTTTTCACCCCTGATCTCCCAAATTTTACAACTCAGCATTTGAAACCCATATTTATAACCAGAAAAATCACTCAGCTCCCAAGTGAGAGCAAAAAAACTCCAAAAAACCAATTTAAAGCCATTTTCTGCTCCTCCCAGGCCACACAAATGGGGAATGAGGTGCTCCAGTGTTCCCAGACTTTCTCCTCTCCATGGAATTTCAGGAAAAATGCAAAAAAAAAAGCAAAATCCAGGCCCACATGTCCAGTTGGGTGGATTCAGGAGATAAAAGGCTGTTTGGACAGCACTTCCAGAAAAATCAAACCCAAATCCTGGTGGGATTTTACTCTTTTTTGACACCTTTTTTCTCTCATCTTTCAATGTCAGTGTTTTCACTCAGTTTCTACTGCATTTGTGGAACATTACAGTGCCTGGCCTGGAAATGTTATAATTATTTGGTTATAAGAACTAGATCAGTTTATTAGGGAAAAAAAAATAAAAAACATTAGTGATGTTTGCATTTAACAAAAATTTGTTTTCCTGAACTATATTGAGCCAACATTGATTCAGCTACTTTGCTTTAATTTTTTTTTTTTTTTAATGCATTACCTTCACTTTTTTACTTTTAAAACTCTTGATATGCTTGGGGAGGCTGATACCTACATCCAGGTGAGGGCTTTGAGGCTTAGATAATTTCCTAAGAGCTCCAATTTTATAAACCACCAGGTAAATTTGTGTGGAATTACCTGTGCTGGGCTGAGGGTGCTGGGGGTGCTCCTGCTCAGCACATTCACAATTTTATCAACATCACCAAGTGTGAGGCTGATTTCAGCACTGGGAGAGCACGGCCTGTGATCAAAATGCACCCAAAAAAATGGATTGTCAAGTGAAAACCTTGAATTTATGAAGGTTTTGTTCCAAGAGCCAGCTGTTTTCCACAATGTACCTGTGCTCTCCTTCCAGTTTTAAATGCAAACTCTCTGCATGCAAAGCAATTCCCAAACCAGGCCCTTCAATGCTCCATCCTCCCACTCAATTTACAGATATTCCACACTCACCCTGGACTGAAATGCACTAGGAACACACTTTTTGCCCCTTATATCCCCAAAAACCAAGAGTTTGTGTGGAACATTACAGATATTAAAGATATTCCACACTCACCCTGGGCTGAAATGCACCAAGAACACACTTTTTGCCCCTTACATCCCCAAAAACCAAGAGTTTGTGTGGAACAGAACAACTGCTGCAATTCCTTTAGCTCTTTTGTTTGGTTGTTTGATTTTTTTTTTCCACACAGACAACCCCTTAAAAAAACAAAATACTTGGAATTATCCATGCTAAACTCTCCTTCAGCCATCCAAACTTGGATTATTCAGTGTTTAAACAGCTTGAGGGCACCCAGACACGCTTTTCCCTCCCCTTAAGGAGGGATAACAAACAAAGACAACACCTACCTTTGACAATCTGCTTGGCACAGGCATTATAAACTTGTTCCTGGGTTGTGTTGGGAGGTAACACCCTGTCAAAGACGTAGGGCTTCCCCTGCTGCAAACAGAGAGGAGAAACCCCGTGAAATAAAGAACATTTCATGCATTTCACTGTCCTGAAATGGGAATTTCCCACAGAGGAAGCTGTCCAGGGCACTGCACAGGAGAATGTTTTTTGTGGGCTGGACAGATGTGACATTTTGGGTGCTCCAAAGCCTTTTTTTTTTGGTGGCTGGCAAATAAAAGGTGGCAGATGTTCCCTGTGTGCTCACACAGTCAGCTGGAACAGCAGCAGTTGGGTATTGCCTTCCCCTCCTGGGAATTCAGGGGGAATAGCCATGGAAATTTAGGGGGAATAAACCTGTAAATATTGGGGCAATAAACCTGTAAATATCAAGGGATTAACCCTGTAAATATCAAGGGATTAACCCAGTAAATATTGGGGGAATAAACCTGTAAATATTGAGGGAATAGACTTGTAAAAATTGGGGGAATAGCCATGTAAATATTGGGGGAATATTCCTGTAAATATTGGGGGAATAGTCATGTAAATTTTGGGGGAATATTCCTGTAAATCTTAGGGGAATAGTCATGTAAGTTTTGGGAGAATAGTTGTGTAAGTATTGGAGAAATAGTATTGTAAATATTGGGGAAATAGCCATGTAAATATTAGAAGAATAATCCTGTAAATGTGAAGGGATTAACCCTGTAAATATTAGGGGAGAAATAGCCACGTAAATATTGGGGGAATAATCCTGTAAATATTAGAGGGATCATCCTGTAAATATTGGGGGAATCATCCTGTAAATATTGGGGGAATCATCCTGTAAATATCAGGGGAATTAACCTGTAAATATTGGGGCAATAACCCTGTAAATGTCAAAGGAATAATCCTGTAAATATCAAGGGAACAATCCTGTAAATATCAGGGGAATAACCCTGTAAATACTGGGGGAATAGCCATTTAAATATTGGGGGAAATAGCCATGTAAATTTTGGGGGAATTAACCTGCAAATATAAGGGGAATAAACCTGTAAATATTGGGGCAATAAACTTGTAAATATTGGGACAATAAACCTGTAAATACTGAAGGAATAATCCTGTAAATATCAAAGGAAAAGACCTGTAAAACTGGGGCTATAACCCTGTAAATATCAAGGGAATAATCCTGTAAATATCAGTGGAATAACCCTGTAAATACTGCTGTAATAACCCCAGAAATACTGGGGGAATATCCATGTAAATTTTGGGGGAATAATCCTGTAAATACTGAGAGAATAATCCTGTAAATACCGGGAGAATAATTCTGTAAATATTGGGGGAAATAGCCATGTAAATTTTGGGGGAATAAACCTGCAAATATCGGGGGAACAAACCTGTAATTATTGGGGCAATAAACCTGTAAATATCAGGGGAATAATCCTGTAAATATCAAGGGATTAACCCTGCAAATATTGGGGGAAATAGCTACGTAAATTTTGGGGGAATAATCCTGTAAATATTAAAGGGAAAACCCTGGAAATATTGGGGGAATAACCCTGTAAATATCAAGGGAACAATCGTGTAAATATTGGGGGAATATCCATGTAAATATTGTGGCAATAGACTGTAAATATTGAGGGGATACCCATGTAAATATTGGGGCAATAACCCTGTAAATATTAGAGGAATATTCCTGTAAATATTGGGGCAATAACCCTGTAAATATTAGAGGAATATTCCTGTAAATATTGGGGCAATAACCCTGTAAATATTTACAAAAGCTTTGCTGTTCACTCCTCCAAACCAGTGAAATCCATGCTGTAAGGAAACCCCAGAGCTGAGAAAAACTGAAATTCGCAGGTCCTGAGCTCTGCTGAGCCTGAGGTGACCCAGAACTGTCCCAGCACAATCCCAGCACCCCACTGGTTTAATTTCTAAGCTGGACACACAAATGTGTCCCCAAAATCCCAGCCTGGACCCCAACCAGGAGCCCATCCCAGCCATGTCACCCTGAACTTGGATTTTACCCAGAAATTGCTGTGATTTTCACCCCCAGCACCAACAACTCAGCTGCTGCTGTGTGGGAAGTGCTCCTCAGTGACATTTTGGTGTGGCTGGTGCCACCCCTGAGCTCCTGATTCCCAGGTGACACCAGGACTGACATTCCCACCCGGACACACGGCCTAGCGCTCCCAGAAAACCTCGATCCCTCCTTGCAACAGCTGTCATTGCTTACAAGCCAAACACAGCCCAGCACCCCCAAAACCAGGTTTGTGTGACACTTCAAAGGCTGATCAACCCTTCAGACACAGCTCTGCTCCCCCAGCACCATATTTGCATTTAAAACACCAATCCTTTATCCAAAAGGGATGTGCAGCATCCTTCTCATCTCCCATCAAAGCTCCCGGGGTTCCCCCTTTTCCAAGGCACCACTAACGAGGTAATGTCTTGGAAACCAAGACAAACCAACCTCTTCAAAGCTGAGGAGGTGGCTGAACACAATTTCGGCTGAGGGAGGTGCCAGCAGAGCCGCTGGCAGCAAGGCTCTGCTCAATTCACCATTTTTGTCAGCTTTGATTCGACTTGGAGAGATCCCATCAGGAGCTTCCACTCCTTCAGCTCAGGGGAAAAGGAGGCAGGGAGGGGGTTTCAGTCTGGGGTTTTGGAGTTCCAGCATGAGGAGGTGGTTTCCGAGGTTAATTCCAGGGTTTGGGGCCACCCTTGTAAGACACAGGCCTGGAGAGGTGACTCCTGATTCCAGATCTCCCCCATTCCCAGGAATTTGGGGGAGTAGCCAGCACCTACCCCAAATTCTGTCTCTCCACAGCTTCCAACCCTGGGATGCTCCCAGCCAGCCAAAACTCTGCACTTCCAGCATTACAGGGCTCAAATATTCCAGAACCATTTCCCAGATTCTCCAGATTTTACCTCCTTACCCCCATTTTGCTCATCCCAAGCTCCAGGTCAAAAATCCCACATTACACAACCTCAAACATCCATTTAATCTCGGCTGCCATCAATCCAGCCCTTCCACAGAGCATCCCACACCTGGAATGTCACAGAGCCTCAAAAAAAAAAAGAGCAATTTTATCCAAATTCTGCTCCCCGCAGCTGGAAGAGGCACTGCCTGCAAACGGGATTTATCTGCTCAGGCTGAAAAGCTGCAGATGTAAACCAGCAGCCCATAAATGTGCTCCACAGGTCAGGTTTCCTCCTCAGGAGTTCTGTTTGGGAAGCTGAAAGGCTGGAAATATCTGAAGGAAATTAAGGAATGTGAGGGATCAAGAGCATCTTCAAAATGAGAGCAGCTGTGGGGTTTTTGGGGGAGGGTTTTTGTGCTTCAAACCCACATTAATCCTCATTCTTTGTCCAGGAGTTGCTGCTTGGATCTCTGATGTTGGAGAAATGTTGGGATCTTCCTGCGCTCCCACTCCTCACTGCCACTTCCACACAGCTTTTCGGGGTTTTTTTGTGTTATTGTTGTAATCCCTTCATTTCTGACAGGTTTTTCCCCAAGGCAACAAAAGCCACATCCACCCTACAAAGGCAACACCCTCCAGATCCAAAGGGTTTGCCTCAAAACAGAAGGGAGATTGAGCAACCATGAAAATCCCCATTTTTCAGCCCTTTTCTCCCTATTGTCACCTTCAGAAGTGACATAACTGCTTTATTTTTTTATTTTCAAATGTAACTCATCCTGCATTAAACACCAAAACCAGGAAGTAATTCAAGCAAAGAAGCAGCCAGAAAGAAAATGTTATTTTCTGAGCAATGCCAACGATTTTATCCGTGCACCACCACAGATTATTTTCCAAACTTTCTCATGACGTGCAGTGCATTATCTGCCATCCATAAATCACATTTCCCTTCCTTCCAACAGTCCCCCTGACAATCTGTTCCATTAACTTGTGCCACTGATGCATAATGGCTGGGATAAGTGCTCTGATCCACCCCCACAATTCCTGCTGAATTGTATTGACAGCAGAGAGATTCTGCTCTGGCCCCTGGATACCACCAGGAATTCTGTTCGGACATATCGACAATTATTATTTCAATTCTTTGGTTTCCTATTGAGTTTAAAGGCATTTAAAAAAAAAATAAAATAAAGAGGATTTCACAAGCACAAAAAAGGATTTTCACCGTAAATTCCAAATTTACCAAAGCAACATCTCAGAGCAGCGCCGCCACCAGAAGCTAATGAAGCCTCAATTTAAGAAATTAAAAATAACCAAATACATTTCCTGCTTTGATAAATAAATCAACCTCAACTCCCCAGAACTCCCCAGAGGGAGGAAATGAGGAGAGCTCAGAGCTGCCTGCTGAGGGTGAGGAGCCCTGCTGGAATTTCAGGATGAATCCCTGGGATCCTCAGGGTGAGCTCCAGCCCTGGGTGTGCAGGTTGGGATGTGAAGGGAGGTGACACCTCCAGCATCTGAATCCACTCCCAGATCCATCCCCCACAAAGAAAAAACCCTTCTAAAGGGTTAAAAACCATGAGCAAGCTGAGATGGCTCAGAACAGAATTCCCAGACAACAAAATGCCGGATTTCTTTGATTTTATGGGGCTGGGGGGAGGTGTTTGAGTGTGATTAGCCTGAAACCATTCCTCCAAATTAGAGATTCTCACAGGTCACAGCACAAAAGCCCAGAGGCAGGAGGGGGGACCCTGAAAAGTTTCCCAGAGCAGCTGTGGCTGTCCCTGGATCCGTGGGATGGCCAAGGTTGGACACTGGGGCTGGGAGCAGCCTGGGACAGTGGGAGGTGTCCCTGGGACAGTGGGAGGTGTCCCTGCCATGGCTGGGGTGGCACTGGGTGGGATGTAAGGTCCCTTCAACCCCAAAGCAGCTCTGACCCATTTCAGGATCACACAGAGGGGACCAGGGCAGGACAAAGGCACGAAAAGGGAGAGGCAGGGGTGATCTGAGGAGGAGCCACAGGGGAGGAAGGGACAAAAGGGACAAAAGNGCTGTCCCTGGATCCGTGGGATGGCCAAGGTTGGACACTGGGGCTGGGAGCAGCCTGGGACAGTGGGAGGTGTCCCTGGGACAGTGGGAGGTGTCCCTGCCATGGCTGGGGTGGCACTGGGTGGGATGTAAGGTCCCTTCAACCCCAAAGCAGCTCTGACCCATTTCAGGATCACACAGAGGGGACCAGGGCAGGACAAAGGCACGAAAAGGGAGAGGCAGGGGTGATCTGAGGAGGAGCCACAGGAGAGGAAGGGACAAAAGGGACAAAAGTGACAAAAGCCCCAGCTGGAAGCAGCTGCTGCTGCTCCCTGTGCTGCTCTGGCCATGCCCCACACCCCACCAGCACAGTCCTATCCTCTCCCAAAAGTCCTTCAAACTCTTCTTCCCAGTGAGGAAATTTGCATTTTCCATTTGGGGTCTAAGGACCAGCCACCAAAGTGGGGGTGAAGATCACAAGGTCCCCGTGTCCCAGGTCACCAAGTCCCTGTGTTCACACTACCCCTGGTGCCAGGAGGTTTGGGAAGGCAGCAGGAGGGTTCTTTTCCCCCCTACCTGCATCCCCTTCAATAATAAATAAAAACATTATTAAATTATTTTAAAATATTATTAAACATTACTATATGATTATTAATATATAATTATATATTAATATATTACATTCTATATNATTAAAATCCTTGACCCCCTGGAAGGGCTGCCTGAGCTGTGCAAGCAGTCAGGGAAACTGCAAAAACCAAATCACCCAGGTCAGCCTGAATCCCTTGGCTGTGCCTTGAGCAGGCTGCCCTAGAAGAGAGGCTGGACAGAGCTAAAGAACAAAGCAGGGATTTATTAAAAGCATTTCCTCCATGGATCCACCTTGGGCAGCACCAGAGCCCAGCCAGGGCTGCACCCAGGATGAACCAAAATGGCACAAAATGGACGCCCCTCACGGGCTCTGGCACTGGGATCAGTTCTGCTCCATTGGCAGATTGGAGTTCAGTGTCCAATTCCAGCTTTAGCTCATGCACTCCCACCCTGCTTGTTTTTCTCTGCTCAGCCCACGGGGTTTGTACTCCTGGGCTGAGATTTGGATCATTTGTCCTTGGTCCCCAGCTGGAGAAGGAATTGTTTTGTCTCCCTGCTCTGTGAGGAGAGCTCACCAACACTGAGTGTGAAGCTCAGAACTGCACACTGAAGCAGCTCAGAACCTGAAAAATAGAAAAACTAAACCTGAGGCATCACCCGTGGCTCTGTGCTCAGGTTTGGGAGTTCCATGGCTGCAGCTGGGCTGATCTCAGAGGGGATTTATGGCACCTCACACCCCAAATTTTTGGCAGCACCCAGCCATAAAGGTGCTGAGGCTCAGGTAACGGAGCCACGTCAGGTGGAGCAGCTTAATTAATGAATAATTACTTCCCAGATAGCTCCCAGCACCCTAAGTGCTCTTGTAGAAGAGGGTTTATAAATAAAAGATGGAAAATTTCCAGGCCTGGAGGACGGAATCCTTTCAAAGCCAACTCTCACAATGGGATTGGGGAGCGGAGGCACGGAGCTGCTCCTCGGCAGGTGGAATAAACCCCATTCCCTCCCTGCAGCCTGCAGAGCAGGAGTTAAACCTTCCCTCCCTTTGGAAATGGAGAGGCCACATTTCCTGAAGGCTCCCTCCCCTCCCAAGTGGGATAAATGGCAAATTCCCCCTGGAATTACAGAGAATTTTGAGATGGAGGGAATTCTCTTCCCCACAAGTCGCAGCTCCAAGGCTGTGGCTGTTTTGCTGGTAAAGTCCAAGAAATAAAAAGGATCTGTCCCATTCTCCTGAAGCCATTTATCTCTACTGAGAATTGAAAACGTGGTTGAAAACAAATGGAGAAATAAAAGCATGTCAGAAAAACAGCTAAATTCAGCTGTGCTGACTCAGGAAACGCTGCTGCCATCCCAATCTGTGTCAGCCTGCCCTATAAAAACATTGGAACAGCAGCAAATCACCCAGTAAGTGAAAATTCAGAATCTCTGAAAGATCAAGAAGAAGGGAAGAAAAAGAAAAGGAAAAAGGAAAGAAATAATGAAAGAAAAAGAATAAGGAAATTTATTCAGAATAACCTGAATACGCTACTGAGTCACATCAAAGCATCAAAAAAAACCCCCAAAAATCCTTAAATCTTGGTAATATTCCTAAATCTCATTTGGAAAATAAATGAAAGCAAGCAGCCCTGTATGAACAGGCACTGCAGAGCAACTGGAGTCAAACCCAGCATTACTTTTGCAGAGGGGGCTTAATTATTGATTTCCCTGATGAATATTTCTGTGGAGCTGCCGGAGTCTGGCTCATGGCCAGTGATCCACTTTCAGCTCCCAGTGCCAGCAGAAAGAACTTTTAACTCCTTGCAAGAAATCTCCCCCCCTCAGAAAGCATCATTTTATTTTGGTGTGAATCTGCAATTCAGGAAATCAAAGATGGGGAATTATTTTAAAGCTATTCTTCCACCTTGATGCACGACCTGGAAAAAAAAAACTCTTCCAGGAAGTATAAAGATCTCCCAAAACAAAGGCAGCTATTAAAAAATCCTCTTGAGCAACATTTTTGCATAGTTCTGACACAGCAATACTCAGAGTTGCAGCTCTCTCATTATTATTGACTTGCACTGGTGCAACCAAGTCACTGCCAGACTCAAAATTATCCAAATTTTCTCCAGTTTCTACCAGGCTGCAGCATTTCAGTTACTAGCCCCTTCCAGCAATGGGAGGAGAGAATTTGGAGATTTATTTTGATTATAAAATGATGCAAATTAACAGTTTTGACAGAAAAGGCAGAGAAATATTCTTTGTAGGAGAAAAAGGGAAAGAAAGGTGCCATAATTCACCAAGCCTGAGTCCCCTCCAACACAAGGTGATTTTAGAGTAATTGAGAATGAGAAGAGAACAGGGGATATCAGGAAAAGTTTCTGCCCAGAAAGGGTGACCAAGTCATCAGGAGAGTGGTGGAGTCCTCACCCCTGGAGGGATTTAAAATCCGTGTGGATGTGGCACTTGGGGACACGGGGCAGTGGTGGCCTTGGGGACAGGCTGGGTTCAATCATCTTAAAAGTCTTTTCCAACCTAAATTCCAGGATGGTCTATTTTGTAAAAATTAGGAAAAAAATATCTTTTTTTTTACTTTGAAACTGATCTTTAATTACTGTGGTTTTGTTGTTTTTTTTTAGGGAACAAAACCGAAATTCCCCAGCCAGAAAATGAACCCCAGCTCCAGGAGCAGCAGTGGGAGAAGGGTCAGACAAGGCCACCACGGGCTGGGGAGAAGCCAAGGGAGGAACAGGGTTTGGGATATCCCAAAAAACAGCAGAACAGGTGGAGGATCCCAAACAAAGCAGATTTGGGGGAAGCCCAAACCCCATCGCAGCTGTGGGTGGCAGGGCTGTGTTAATCTCGGCTTTGTTAAACCTGTCACTGGCAGATTTATGGAGGGAACAATCCTGGCCCTGGGGCATCCCCTGAGGGTGGCACAGGGACATCCCAGCACCTCCCTGCACAAGAAGCATTCCCCAAATGGGATAATTCACTGTGGGGAATTCTGGAGGGAATTTGAAACGGGACTTCTGAGTTGGTTTTGATGATTTGTTTTTCTTATCTTCTGCACAGGCAGGAAGGGCGAGTGCAGCTCACATCGTTACAGCACGGCTCAGAAAATCACAAGACCCCTAGTTACAAGACTTTTTAAGGAGTTGTTGATTAATAAAACATTGCTAACAAGGCTATTTATGTTTTTTACTTAATTCCTAAATATTTTGTCTTATGGACTCATGCTACTGTGTAATTTTTCTTAGCTAATTAAGTTATGACACACAAACCTACAGTACTGCATTCTAAACTCTCTGTTTACCTCAGCAGTTACTTTATTTTTTTATATATTTTAAACTCTAAAACCCTAAACTTTCTTTTACTTAGTTTCCACTTTAAACTATAAATACACCATAGAAAATAAATACACTACAGAAACTATAAATACACTACAGAAAATAAATACACTACAGAAACTATACATACACTCTACACACACTATAGAAACACTACACATATTTCTACTTTAAACTATAAATCCACATTCTCACTTCTAACACCTAAATTTTGAAGCCTTTTCTAAGGTCTCAGCTCAAATCCTGTGTTTAATTCTAAGCTTTAGCTGAGAAACCCAAAATTCTGAGAGTTCTTTGCATCTCAGATTCCCACACCCGAGCTCACACTGTCACCTTTGCTCTGGGGTTGATAATCCAGGGATTAATCCAGAGCCTAAATCTGTTGTGGGGCTGAATCCTGAGGGAATGATTCAGAGAGGAAGAGCATCCACGATTTTCCAGCATCCACAATTGAACAGAGCTCAGGGGACAATGCCCTGGTTCCCTGCTGGTGGCTCCTGGTCACCAGAGACCAGTGACAACAGCTTAAATTCACAACCTCAGCCTTAAATTCACTAAATTAAAGCCTAAAATTCATTTCCTTTCCTCACTTACCAACTGAGGAGAACGTTCAGGGATCTGATGCTGCAGCAGGATTCCCAAAGCCTGGGGTGGAACAGGAACATTTCTCCTGCTCTGCACCAGATTAAAACCTCAGGAAGGGAAAACACAGCCCAGAATTGCCAAAGGGCAGCAGCAGCACCGAGGGTTCTGCATTTCCTGCACCATTTCCATGGAAAAGGGATGCTCCAAAGGGCTGGAAGGGCAGTGTGGGAATCAGAAAAACAGAAACCTCCACAGACACAGGAGGGTTTGATCTGCAGCCTTGGGAGAAGCTTGGATTGATGTAAAAAATACAATACACAGATATTAAGCAGAAAAATCATAAATTTATGTTTCTATAGTTGTAAGTAAGAATATGCTTTAAATAAGTGAGAAACTGCATTGATAAGATGGTGAAGGGTTTGTAATGTAGGGGTGTGGCTGTATGGAGTAAACTCAGAGTTTAGAAGTTATAACAGAAACAGAATTTAGAATTATAACAGAAACAGTGTTTAGAAGTTATAACAAACATTCTGTGCAAGTGAGACAGAAGCCATTGGACAAAAGTACCTGCAGTGCAGCAGAAGTAAGTAAAGGTGATAAATTAGAAAAGCAAAATAAACCCTGTGACAACTGTCTGTTGGTTTAGAAAGTTCTATATTGTCTTGTAAGGAAGAAATTTGACTGCTCTTGAGTTGTGGATGAATGCTTGCTCCTCTAAAATCTCACAGCCTCTGAAATTAATGTTAATTAAGCAAGAAATCATTTTTAGCTTGAAAATAGTCCCATCCCTTCATTACTGACAGTGCCAAGGACAGGGCAGCCCAGTGCTGGGGTTCTGCCCACAGCCAGGTTTGCTGTGCAGCTGCCTCACAGCATCCCAGGCCTGGCCTAAACCCCTCGTTAAACCCGGCTCTGCACCCCAGGGCCTGCAGGAGCAGCGGGGTGGGAGGTGACAGAGCCTGCCCAGGTGACAGCAGCCACCGGCTCCTGGGAACAGGGCTCCTCCAGCCGGGATGGAGAGGGGGATCCACCCCCAGGGACAGCTCCGGGCCCCTGCAGCCCACACGGGGCACTGCCAGGGCTGTGCCACACCCCAAGTACCTGCTCACACCCCAAATACCTGCTCAAACCCCCTGCCACACCCCAAATACCTGCTCAAAATACCTGCTCACACCCTAAATACCTGCTCAAACCCCCTGCCACACCCCAAATGCCTGCTCACACCCCAAATACCTGCTCAAAATACCTGCTCACACCCCCTGTTCACACCCAAATACCTGCTCAAACTTGGTGCCATACCCAAAATACCTGCTCACACCCTGTGCCACACCCCAAATACCGTCTCAAACTCCATGCCACACCCAAATACCTGCCCACAGCCCATGCCACACCCAAAATTGCTGCTCAAACCCCACACCACACCCCAAATACCTGCCCAAACCCTGTGCCACACCCCAAATACCTGCTCACACCCCAAATAACTGCTGAAACACCCTCCCCCCCCCCCAAAAACCCAC
>WEZZ01004156.1:0-22493 GCA_013400585.1 Chloropsis cyanopogon
TGCTGGCACCCTGTGGCCTGCTGGCACTGCTGTGCTGGAGTGGAGCAGCTGGTGCCTGGTGCTTGCATTCCTCTGCTTGACCAGCTATCATCTCTGTGTCAGAGTTAGGCAACTAAACTCAAAGTTCAGGTTCAAGCTTGCTTGGACTTAAAGCACCTCTTCTATAACTCAGGAGCAGGTGAAGAAGAGCAAGTGCAAGAGGGGTGTCAACACCTGACCCCTGTAGCAGAGTCCATTGGGTGCTGGCAACACTGCCAGGGCACTCTAAGAGCTGCCCAGAGATAATATTTTGCATCCCAGACTGGTAAAAGTGTGAATCCAGAGATCTCAGAGGGCACTTTGTCCCTCTTGTGCCAAGTGCTGGCATTCAGCCAAGGACAGTTCTCCTTTGTTCACCTTAGGCAAAGGGGCTGGAGCTGGCTCAGGGTGAGCTGGACTCCTGCCAGTGCAAGGGCTTGGGCAGGGGGGGAGCCTGAGCTGAGCTTGCTTATCCAAATTCTTCCTGTCACCCAATTCTTCTTCCCCAGTGTCTTAGGTTGGAAATGTGGGTGTGTATTCTATTGCCATCTGTCAGAGGTGGGGCAGTTACCTTCTGTCAATTGGGCAGTTTGCTTTATCTCTTCCACAACCAATCCTCCCTCCAGGAGATATCTCCTGTCAATGGGCCAGTGTCACTGCATGGCTGATAAAATTCCATCATCCCACTGGGAGATGCTCTGCCCAGGGGAGGAGCCAAGCATTCCTACCTGGATAGAATCTGGGGCTTTGAACACCACGACCTTCTCCCACGACCTTCTCTCTGGATTCCCAGAGGAAGACCAGGCCCATCTACACCAGCCCTGGACCTTCAGAGGAGAACTCCACCCTTCTACAGGATCCCTGCTCCAACAGAGCCACAGCTGGCACTGCAGGAGGGCTGAGCCACCATTTAATGGGACTGCACCAACACCCTGACCCACAGGGTGTCAGGTCCTGTAAAGAACTGTTATTCCTATTCCCATATCTTTGTCTGAGAGCCCCTTAATTTCAAAATTATAATAATTCAGAGGGAGGGGATTTACATTTTCCATTTCAAGGAGGCTACTGCCTTCCTTAGCAGACACCTGGCTTTTCAAACCAAGACACCCAGAGAACCAATCTACCCCTTCCCAGGCAGTTTCACACATGACAAATTCACAGGAGGGATGGATACAGTGGGAGATGGTGCCCCAGTTGGGGCCCTGGGCGTTGGGCCCCATCACAAAGAACGTGCTGCTTCTCCAATCTTGGGAAAGCCAGAGGAGGAACATTGCTTGTTATTTGCAAAAGCTCCTCAGCAATCCTAAGCTTCCCCTGGGAAGTACCTGGCAGCTTTTGGGTGAAAACTAACCAAACATCTAAAAACTGCAGACTGGAGTTGGCAATACACGTGCACCCTGTGCAGTGGCCCAGTGGGAGTTTTGTTGAACCATTGAGGGGTATTAAGCTAGAAGGGTTAGCTTTGCTTTCCAAAAAAAAAAAAAAAAGGGTCTTGCAAACACCCAAACCTGTAATTAAGTCCATAATTACTAGGATGGTTTTTAAGTGGATGTTGGTCCAGTTCATGTGAGAGTATGAGCTCTCCCCAAAATGCAGATAAACCAGCATTGTCATTTCCAGAGATCACTCAGACAAAATGAGGAGACAGCCTCTAAGAAGGTGTGGGGAGGGTGGTTTGGGAGCCTTTTTATTTTCCTCTCCTGTCACTGTGTTCATGGAATTGGTTATTTTTTCCAAGCACCCACCCAGGTGCTCAGTGTGTGTGGGACTGTGTCTGGGAGACTGGCTGGAAAATCTGACAGGCTTTTTATTATCTTTATTTTCGTTTAAACATTGACATCACATCTCATTGCCTTCTCTTGGCTGTAATTAAGGATCCTGTGGAATTAAAAAGCATTAAATTCCTGGAGATTTCAGCCTTGGGAATTTGCCCAGAGGCACACAGCTTACAGGCCTTCACTAGGCTTCACTTTCCTGGAGTCACCTCCCCCTCCCCTGCTTCACCCAAGCCTTTGTGAAAAGGAACCATCTTTTCAATTTTGCTAATTAATTGCTGTTGCCAGCCAGCAGATGTTTTGTAGCCTTTGAAGACCAGGCATATATTCTGCAGCCTTACACTGCCTATGCAATTTGAACAAGGACACCTGAAGCTCAAGAGATAGACAGGTTATTAAAGACAAATAAAGAGTTACAATAATTCCAAGAACACTGTCCCTCCCTATACTGGATTGGATGAATATTCCCATCCCTTTACCAATATTTTTTTAAAGTTCTGGGCATGGTTCTCCATGGACTGAGAATGAAATTATCATTTGGGAGATCTTGTAGAATTATTTATTTGTTTATAATTAGTGATTTTAAAGGCTGTGGTAAGAGAAGTCACAAAGATAACCTTGGGCAGTGCAGGGGAAGAGATTCAAACTTGAATCCGACTTAGCTGAGCCCTGAGGCTGGGAGAGGAGTTGCTTTGGTTCCCCCTCAGCACCTCTGCTCACACCCCATGGGCTGTTCAGCTGCTCCCCCTCTCTTGTTTTTTTGGGAAGGCCTTCAGCAAAAAAATTACCAAGACTTGTTCTTATTGCTAAGGATAGCAGTTAGTACAGCAGAATTGGTGGGTCAGGGCACCTGATCTTCCCTCCTGTTGTCTACATTATTAAAAATGATCTCACTGAAACAAACACCATCAATCAGTGCCAGCTGCAGTTTAGCAGGAGTGTAGACAAGGACAAACCACACATTTGCTGCCTGCAGAGAGAGACTGTTTGGGCTGGTTTAACTGCAGTAAAACACTGGAAGCAAACTGATCCTTTTGCCTGGAAGAATATATATTCTGCTATCAAATATGACCAGGAAGGCAACCCAGGCTCCTGCATACAGAAGAAGTATGGGTCAGAAAATGCCACTACTGAGAGCTGAGTATGTCCTGTTAGTAGGGACATAGATCTCACTGCAGTTTTACTCCTGTGTCACAACAGGCCACAGCATCTCTCCTGATCTACTGCAGCATCACTGAGAGCAGTTTGGGTTCACTGCAACTCCTCTGCTGGGGGAAGAAAGGGGTGTCTTGGGAGAACGTTTGTAACTATCAAAATATTGATGGAGGCAAAGAAAGAAGAAGGGTTTTGTAGGCACACAGTTTGTGGTGATTGGGAGTGGGGCTGCAGCCCAGCCTCATCCCCAGTGGCACAGCTGTGAGTTCAGGTGAGCAGTGTTAAAGCAATGAGCCAGGGAGTGCCCAGGGGCACTGACCAACCACCAAAGGGAGCAGAGGGCACACAGGGGCAATGCATGAACACGAGGGGATAAAAGGTTGGGCTAAAGAACAAGAAGGGCAGATGCTTGTAGCCTTCTGCTGTGGAATGATGTTACTCTGTATGGGTGAGTGCTCAAAGCCCTCTGAAATTGTGTGGGGATGCTCTGTGCATCGTGGCCCTCTCAGCTGTGACAGGTTTTCGTTGTTGCTTTTAAAAAGCCAGAATGGAGGGTGAGATGTTGTTAAAACTAGGATTGGTGGAGGATGAGAAGGGGCTCCTATTTAAGAGCAGCTGGAAGAACTAGGGGACACTTGAGGAGAGTGATGGTGGCCTTAAAACAGGGCATGTGCTCACCCTGAGCTATCTCTTGTGCTTAGCACTTTGTCACTCACTGTTTTAGCTCCCTGTATCCAAAGTGGCTATTTCGGCATGAATTCCTGTGTGCTTATTTTCCTTACCTGAGTATCTGGTTCAAGGTTAATAGCTTGTTGTGGTTTAACACTGGTCCTATGCCAGGCACCCATGAAAGCTGCTCACTCACCCTCCCTGCCACAGCAGGGCAGAGGAGAGGTGAAAAAAAAACAAATGGTGGCTTTGTGAGCTGAGGAGTGGGAGATAACACTCCAAGGGCAAAACAGGCTCAACTTAAAGGTACAAAGTGAGTTTATTACTAGCAGAATCCGAGGAGCATAATGAGTAAAATAAGCCCTTAAACCACCTTTTTACCCCAGCCCCTCCTTCCTTCCCACCAACAGAGCAGGGGGACAGGGCATGGGGAAGTTTGGCCAGTTTGTCACCTGGGGTTTCCTTCTGCTGCTCTGGGAGAGGAGTCCTTGCCCTGTGAGACCGTGGGGTCCTTCCCATGGGAGACAGTTCTCTGTGAGCTTCTCCAGCATGGATCCTCTCCCATGAGCAGCAGTCCTGCCAAAACTGCTGCAGTGTGAGTCCCTCCCACGGGCAGACATTCCTGCCCAGACTGCTGTGCTGTGGGTCACCCTTCCACGGGGTGCAGTCCCCCAGGGACAGGCTGCTCCAGCCTGGGAGCAGGGCCCTCTCTCCACTGGGTGCCCCCTGGAGCACAGCCTCCTCCAGGCATCCCCCTGCTCCAGCCTGGGCACCTCTGCCACAGGCTGGGGGGGGATCCCCGCATCCCCGGTGGATCCCCGCATCCCCCCTGGATCCCCAGGGGCTGGGGGGGGTGCATCTCTGCATCCCCCCTGGATCCCCAGGGGCTGGGGGGGGTGTATCTCTGCATCCCCCCTGGATCCCCAGGGGCTGGGGGTGCATCTCTGCATCCCCCATGGATCCCCAGGGGCTGGGGGTGGATCCCCAAGGGCTGTGGGTGGATCTCTGCATCCCCATGGATCCCCAGGGGCTGCAGGGGCACAGCTGCTTCACCATGGTCTCACCAGGGCCTGCAGAGGAATCTCAGCTCTGGCCCCTGGAGCACCTCCTGCCCCTCCTTCTCCCTGCCCTTGGTGTCTCCATGTTGTATGCCTCAAATGCTCTCAGCTCCTCCTCTTCTCTGGCTGGAACAAACTGTGCCCCACTTTGTTTTGATTTTCTTCTTAAATTTGTTACCACAGAGGCTTTACCAACCTCTCTAACTGGCCCAGCCTTGGCCAGCAGCAGGTCCATCTTCAGAGCCATCAGGGATTGGCTCTGCTGGACATGGTGGAAGCTTCCAGCAGCTTCTCACAGAAACCACCTCTGTGCCCCCCGCTACCAAAAACCAGGCTGTGCAAAACCAACACATAGCTTAAAGAAAATTAGGGTTTAGATTTTAGAAAAAAAATGAGATTTTTTTTACATGGCAGCCACATTTTAGTGCTTTCCACTGTTTCACTATTACCTTATGACAGATGCACAAAAAAAGGCCATAATAAGGTCAAAAAGGTGTGGTCAAACATGGCCATCTCAGAAAGCATGTGAGTTTTGGGGACAGAGAACTGTTAGCAGGCACATGTTATCTGTGTTACCCCAAGGTCTGTGGCTCAGCCATATAGACAGGTTCCCTGACACCCCATCAGATCTGAAACCTGATTGAAATGTGCCTTCCAAAGCAAGAAGCAGGACTGACAGAGACCTCTTAGCAATCATGGCAGTTAAAGGGGGGGGAAAAAATAGGAGCTGGCATAGTAGAAGCTCAGACCTTCCCAAACCTATGAACTTACAAAGAAGGCCTTGCTGATTACTGTGATTAATATGCATGTTCCTCACTTTACAGGCCTTCTTTTGGTTATCTGGCTGTCCCCAGCCACAGCACTGGGAGGGCAAGTGCAATCCAAGGTCTTAGAGATGGTGGGAGCCAGGAGTTCCTCCACAGCCCTCTGGGCAGGAGGAGGATTCTCATGTCACTCTCCCAGTTTCAGCACAGGAGAGCCAGGGAAAGGCAGAGGCACCTCCTACCTACCTCAGACAAATTTCAATTAAAATTCCTCCTTGAAGAGTCAGTGCTGTACCTCAGGAGAGGTTAACAGCGTGGCATAGAAATGTGAGAGCACACTTGAACAGATCCCATCCAGAAATTTTAAGCTCAGCAGACACAGACTCTTCTTTTGAGCCCAGAGAAAAGATTAGTTGGGTTATGCAATTGCTGGAGCTGGCATAAAACCAGCTGCATGCCAATTACTAGCCTGTGTGCAAATACTTGTACTGAAATTCAGGATGCAGCTGGACAAGGGTCTGGGCACCCTTCCAGGATTATTCCAAGCCACATTATGACAGTTTTGAAAGAGAAGGGCTCCATGGAGGCAGTAATTTTTTACAGCCTTTCAGAAAATGGAGGAAAGTACCACTACATCCAGATCTTGACTATTTTTTTTCAAAGAGAGAAGAAATTTCTGCCTGTTGATGCCAATCAGGATGTACTTGAGGCACTTGCACTCCAAGACAGAAGGCCATCAGTCTGGTTGCCAAGCTTAAGGCCCGAGTGCCAGATGTGCTTGGGATAGAAAGCAGCCTGCTTGGTTTGTCAGGGGCTGGATGAAAAGAGTTGGAGACTGCACCACTAGGTAATGCCAGAGCTGAAGCTCTTGGGGGTGCTGCAGGGAAGCCCTGCTGCATTCAGATGCCCCTGGCCCTGCTGAGGTTTCTGTTCCTACTGCTGCTTGACTTCCATGTGGAAAGCTGGCCTGGGTGCAGCAGCAATGCCAGACAAACTGCCATGCAGCATTTTGGCTCATAGAAAGCTGATACCAAGAGAAAAGGGACGTGGCAGTCCCACAGTTACATATCTCAGCTGATGGAAGGGATAGACTGAGAGCTGCCACCAGCATACACAAAATATTATGTAATCATTTGATTAGAATAATTTATAGCAAATGTCTCGGCAAGGAGAGGCTTTTAAATGCTTGGGTCTGTCTTGGCAATACAAAAGTGAATCAAAGAATGCAGCCTCATCCTGGCTGAAGAAATGAGATGAATATCTTGTGAGGAGAGAACTTCAGGGGAAAAAAAAAAAGTTCTGTCAGTGCTATTTCTCAAATTTGGCCCAAAGAAATGATGTGAAGTGTTAGATTTCTTCAGTGGAGAGGTGGTTTCTTTATGGGCCCTGTTTGGCTCAATGGATCTCATCTCTATTACATGAACCCAAGCATCAGTTTGCTCTTTTTCTGTCCTGGAGTAGGACTGACTCTCCACTGCTTCCCCATATTTCTTCAGATTCTCTTGAACGTTGTCTGCCTGCCCTTGACATCAGGGAAGGAAGGAGGTGGGTGAGTTCCTGTTGGAGCAGAGGGACAGTAGGGTTTAGGTTCCTGTGTCTTGCACCAGAGCTCTGAGCAGTCAGAGGTGAAGGAGGATGGTTGAAGAATGCCTCTGCAGTCTTACCCCCTATACACCTGGACTGGTGGCTCACTGAAGAGTTTGTGGAGGAATCTGCAGCTGGTGGGAATGCCCTGGAGGCACTAGGAAGCTCTGCTGGCAGTAACTTGTGTTGTTGTAGGGCCACTCACCTGGAGAAACATTCCAATCACAGCAAAAGCTCTGGAGAAATTATGAGGAAAAATGAATGTCAAACAACCGTGGTGAGTCAGGGAAAGAGGCTTGGTTGTGTGTCAGCTGATCAGTGTGATGCTACAGGGCATAGGTAGTGTGTCAAGAGAGTACACAAAGTGACACTGAGTTCTGCTCAGCCTTCACTGAACAAATTTGGAGGGTGCCTGATGCAGAAAACAAGGGCTGTGTTGTGAAAGGCATGGGCAGGGCAAGCACTGATACAGCTTCTTTGGGTCATTACACCAGAGTCTGTCCTACAGGATGCTCACTGTTAAAGATAACCAGGCAGCAGAAATAAATTCCAGCACTGGGGCATCTGTCAGAGCCTCCAGGTGTTCTGGAGCTTGCTGGGATACCAAGGAGACTTTGCCCTTTGGTGCACCCAGTGCACAACACATCACCTCTTCTGCTCCTTTTGTGAACAGGGCAGAGGAAGGACAATTTGGTTTGGATTCAGAAGGTTTTAATGGCATTTGGATACTCAGATGTCCACAGCTGGGTGTCCTGGCTGAGATCCATACTCAGAGGTGTGTTTTCTGGAACAGCTGGAAGGTAAGCACTGCCCAGGAGTGGTGTGTCATCAGAAGAGGCACACACCAGTACCCTGCAGAGCCAGCTCACCTCTTCATGAGTGTGCTCCTGTAACTGGGACACCGGTACCCCCATCAGGGAGGGCTGGGATACCTCAGGATCAAGTCGTGGCTGCTGTGAATGAAACGAGTGCTCATTCCTGGCTGTTGGCATATTGCTGCTCTCACTGAGCAGGGTGAGCCAGTGGTGTGTCACTGTCTCCCTAGACAGTAATTGGAAACTCATCACTGACTCTTTCCAGTGACTTAAATGAGTGCAATTTTCTTTTTGCTAACCAAAAATCAGAAGATTGAAGGGCAGCAGTTTTGTCATTCATTTTAGTCCACATGTCCCCTTTGCATGAAATAGGGACAGTGACACAGGTTCTGTATTTCAGATTCTGGAGCTTTTCTTTATACATGCACATGATGTACTTTTAAATATGTGCCAACTTCCAGGTGGGTGTTTTGTATCACCAAATGCTTACCAGTAGGTAAAAGTTTAAAATGAAGTATGCTCTCATAAAAATTGAGAGCATGGATTGCTAATGGAGTGTTGTGAGTACTGTGGTAGTAGATGATTAATAACTGTAGAAGGACAAAATAATTTGGGTTGGAAGGAATATCTGGAGGTCATCTGGTCCAATCTTCTGCTAAGAGCAAGGTAACTTCAGACAAGAATCAGGTTCTTCATTGTTTATTAGAATCTCTAGAGATGGAGATAGCACAGGAGCAGACTGATCAGAGAATTGGTGCTTAACCACACTCCAGCTGGGAACAGTATCTTTCTGAATTCTAATCGGTGTTTCCCATGTTGCAGCTGGTGCCTGTTGCCTCTTGTCCTTGGGCACTTCTGTGTTCCCCTGTAGTCTTCCTTGAGGTAGAAGCAGGCTGCACTTAGAGGTCCCCCCTCCCTAGTCATCACTTCTTCAGGCTTGTTCTGCCTCTTTCCCTGACTTGGAGCAACCCACAGGAAGCCCCTTGGATTGTTCCAGTGGTGAGGTTTATATCTGTTAATCTACCTGTCAAGCTCATGAATTATATTGAGAAAACAGTAACTCAAGGCACTTGGCTTCTAACACCAGGTTCAGAATTTGACTGGACAAAGTGAGGCAGTTAGCATCTCATCCTGAAAATTATTATCCCTCTAACAGTGCCAGTATATTACAGGAGAGCTGCTCCTGCAAAGTCAACAGGGTCAAACAGCTTTTGAGAAGCTCATGATGGGAAAAGAATGAGATGGGTAAAGCTGTAAACAGGTAGTGCTGCTCCTGCAGGTACCACCTGCAAAGGGAATGGCAGAGCTGGGGCTGGTCATACCTGGTTATTTAACATCAAGGACATGTAATGCTGATGGCAGGGGTGTGGTTAGCAAAAGTAACATTGATTTGAAGCTCCCTTGTCAAAGCAGGGTAATTGCTACAGAGCAGAAAGGCTCCTCCAGAGCAGAGGGGAAGGGAATGATTGAAATATAAACCTGGGCCTGGGCACTTCAGGAAATCAAGAGCCAAGTAGGCAGAAGCTGCTGTGGTCACTGGAAGATGGCTTAAAGGGAGAAACCACTAAGATCAGTGAATCTAGCAGGATTAAGGACAGAGACCATTTCTTTTAGCACAAGCCGAGTGTATTGAGTAAAAAATACTCAGTAAAAAAAACCAACACTGAGTAAAACAACCAATTACACTTCAGAACAGGACTGTTTCTGATAAGCAGAAGCACATCTTAAACTGAGTTCACACCCAAATGTTTTCTTCCCTTTTGGCTGGGTGTAGGGGTTTTGTGTTACTTGTTGGATTCAGCTGTTGCTACTCTTTTCTGCAGTATTTTGGATCACTTTTTCCATGCCTGGAATGCTCTGGGGCCATGTGCCTGACACATCTTGTGCCCAGGGGACACAGGGTGAAAAGGTGTCCAGCAGCCTTGCACAAATGTACAGGCACTTCCCAAAGAGAAATGTGATCATGGAACATGCCTTGTAACTCCAGGGTGTTCATCCCAAAGGGCTGGATATTTTGTAGTGTTTTTTCCTTTTACAGAGTTAACCAGGTAAATGATTTGGTGTCTTTTTAAAATAAGGCTGTGAGAAGGAAGAATTCAAGGCATGCACAGACAGAGGAATAATCCTAGTACAAATGTCTTCTCTGGCTAAACCTGTTCATGAAACAGATATTCTCTCTGGGGAGATGGCTACAAAAGAGTGGCCCAGAGCCTGTTGTCCTCTAATTAAGTAGCTAAATGGTTGTAAGAACCCTATGAGCCTGTCTTCACACACCTCTGCGGTGAGAAGGGCACCCCATCCAACTCCATGAAAGGTAATCAAGTGATCCATTTTTATTTAAGCAGCAAAACAGGTGGCTAGGATTAGAAGATTTATGCTCAGATTCTACAATAAGTAGAAATAAATATTATGCTCAGATTCTACAAGCCAGTGTTCTTAGTTATTGAGCAGTTGCAAGTACAGACCCACAGGCTGCACATAACACTGATTGCTTTTGATAGAAATAAAGAATATCTTGCTGTTACCATCAAGCCTTGAAACTGACTTCCAGCTAATGACCCAAATAAACTGTACTTGAAATTGTATAATTGAGATCGAAGGCTGTCTGGGGCTTCTAGTTGGAACATAGATTCCACATCCATGAGCTTTTGAGTATGGTCATTGAGCTGAAATGGAGAAGGTTAAAACTCTCATTTTCATTACCAAACACCCCCATCTCCCAATACAAATGTGACATTTCAATTTTGCACAGTCCAACTCTTCTTAAATCATCTGTATAAAAACTTCAGATCTTGATTGATGATGGATGAGCTATTGTCTCCTAAAGCACCCAGTTCTCATTACCCTTTAAGACAGAGCTTATTAATGATGGACCTGAAGTGCTTTCCCAGTGGGTCATCAGCAATGAACTGTGCTGAGGGATCAAAAGACTTGGTTTGGCATGAAATTTCCAGGCCTAAGCTGTTTTCAGATGATGCATTCAGCATCTTGGGTGAAACAGGAGAGGAGATTCCCAGCACCGGAGTGCTTATGGTAAAGATGCAGCGCTGTCAGCCTGCAAAGGTGCTTCAGCTCTAGTGAGGCTGACCTTGGAAATTCAGGTGTTATCAACACATGTTGTATAATACACAGTGTATATAATATGTATATATATCACAGTGTGTTATATAATACACACACAACATGTGTTATGTAATACAGACATGCAGGATATACCTGTATGTGGTGGGGTGTAAAAGACAGCTGCTTCCTTCATAACCAGTCAGCTTGAAAGGTGTAAGCTATATTCTGGTTTGCTTTTGAAGTGGTTAGAGTGGACATGCCTCACAGTTTTTTCTAATTAACTCCCTCCCCTTTCCCTGCCCACTTCAGAGCCAGTTCTTTTCCCTCTCACCATGCCATCTTCCAGTTCTTAGTGCCAGCTGATTTTTGTGGCACCAGAGAAGAGCTTCTAATTTGCAGCCTGGAATAGCAATAGCCATTTTATAACCATTTTTGTAACGATTTTAGAAACAGATTCTACAGCTAAATAGATGTTTACAACCCCCACTGTATATAAACATACATGAGTAATTTTCACTCCAGGATACATTACAGAATGAAAACATGTTTTGCCAATTTAAGCCACGTTAGAAATTGGATAGCAGACCATGAGGGATTACACTGTACACAAAAAAAAAGTCAAGTCAATAAGATGCCTGTTTAACAGATATAAAAGTGGTTTCTCTCTCTGATCTAAGCAGATACCACCTTTGCAGAGCTAATGTCCTTTTGCAGTGATTATGATTCTGGTGGCTGATAATGTGTTTTCGGTGACTCCAATCAAACTCTGAGTCCCTTTTTGAACTTGGCAGACTAAGCATGGGCTGTGTGTGGTGTACCTCTCTGTGCTCCTTCAGTGTGGGATGCTTGTGTTTCGTGCCTGCCAGAGATCTGTATGTTTCTATCTCTCATTTAGTATTTTATGGTATGTTACCAAAGTCTGTGGGCATGTTTCACTAGGCTAATGAGAACAAGAAAATAGCAGCTATAACAACAGATAATGCATTTCTGATTTAGTTTCCTGAGTAAATAACCATTTAAGAGGTTTTTAATCATATGCAGATATAAGTTCCCAACAATCATTTGAGAGTAATAAGCAAAATAATGACAGAATTCAGTGGCAAGGACACATGCTGATTTATTTTCATATAACTTTGGTTGCAGAATTATACTGCTTTTAAGCTAGTAGAGTAATTGTAATAAAGAAGATTATAAGATTTGCCATTCATTTCAGAATCAAGTGGCAAAAGCCCTTGGTGCTACTCCTTTGCTCAGGGCACGGGGCGCCAAACCAGGAGACCATGGTACTCTGACGTGTTACACCCTCCAGAAAGATGTCCAAAGTTGTCTGCCACCTCTAGGAACTCTTTTCCCAGTGAAACCTAGTGGGTCTTGTGCTTAGAAAAATCCCCTTTTGTACCCTGATGTCCCTGAGCAGGGTGGAAGCCCAAAGGTAGCGCTTGCTGCTAGCAGGGTCATACTTGGACCAACAGTTTTCCAATATCACCAAAAATTGTTTTAGAAGACAAAAATACTCACCCCCAAATGTTATTTAAGGTAGGTTTCACTCTGAGTAGTCTGGTTTTGGGCTTCTTTGGCAGGAACTGGCTTCTTTGTTCACAAAATTCACTCAGGGACTTGGCATTCTCTCTTCTGCTCCAGCCTTGGAAAGAGTTGAGCACAGAGGCACCTCAGGTGTTGCACACAGAAGAAACCTCTTCTTGCCTGGCTTCCATTGCTAGCTCACCTGCACAGGCAGAGATCCTGCCTTTCTCCTCCTGTTCATTGTTTAACTTTATCTCTCACTTTCAGGGCTGTAAATTAAAATGGGATGATGACTTTATGATGATGAGTTCATTATACAGCAGCTCTATTGTATATTGATTACAGTTGTGCTCCATTTGCTTAACATGTAACAGGGTTTATTAGCTCTTCCCAGGCATTGTTCTTGCTAAGAGAGGGCAAAGAAGTGCAAAATGCATTTTGAGTTTAAGTCAGTGAAGCCAATGCATCTGTGCTGATTTACACACACTGAGGACTTGATGTAAAGAAAAGTAGGATAGCAGGTTGGATTGGGAAGGTGAAGAGGAAATGAATCTGGGTCCCAGAGAGCAGGAAGAGTCAAATACAAGTGAAGATCATACTAAACTTTGAACTCAGTGTTACTTAATACCCACAAGAACCCACCTTGGATATTACTCAGGTGTGTTTGCACCTCAGCGCATCAATAACCTGGAAGCTTTAATTCTGTCACTGGTGAAAAATGGTGAGGTGCAGGGAAGATGGAGGTACTGCATCCTGTTTTTGGGAAAAAGCAGCAGAAACAGCCATTGTTATTCAGTGATGAGGCAAGTCAGAGCATTTTTTGTGGTTACTTTTAGTAAATCACAGTGGAAGCTGTTGGCTTCCTGCAGTATAGTGTGTGATATACTTCCTGGATACCTTTATACAGGCAAAAAAGTCTTTCTCCACAAATTAAAACTATTAGAATTACTTTTAGATCAAGATCCTGCTATACAAGAATGTGTCAAAGTTCCTAGCAGGAAAGAAACTTGGATGGGTATTGTCATGAGGGGTTGCTCTTGAAACCCAGAAATTGTGCCAGTTCAGTGTGCCAGCTGACAGAGGAACTATGTGCAATTGTGTGTGTGGTTAAGAAGCTATAAATGCAGATTTTTACAGTTTTTCATTGTTTTTCTGTTATTTTTAATCAAAATCTGGGCCATAATGGATTAGGTAATCCAGTGTAGCTGGGACAACACAGAGAAATCATCGCTGATCATGATTTCAGGTGTTTTTCTAAGTCCCCCTTTCTCCCCAGAGCAAAATTGTTAACAGATGCTGTATGTTTTTTTTCTGTGATCATAAGAATATTATACTGACAGATCATTGCTATATCTCTAATCTGCACTATTTTTCTGTATCAGATTATTATCATTGTTCTCATTTATAAGCCCCTTTTCAATGAAAAGCCAAGCTTTTAAACCAGAGGTTTCTAAGAAATAGTAATACTGATTAATATGGTGGAAAGATGTATTTACAGATCATCCTTTATTTAATAATTCCTTGATTGGGGGCTGCCTCATTTACATGCTGTGGCCTGTAAACCCTGGAATTTAAAAAAGAAATAAAACACATTCATTCCTTCCCTGGTGTGTGTAAAGGTTTGCATTTTCTCTACAGCTTTTAAAGGTTTTCCTGGCAGATGAGGATTATCAGAGCACCTTAATCATTGCTGCTACCACAGTCAGGAATTCCTCCTCATGTCTCTGTGACAGGTGTGGCACTCCTGGCTCTACAGCACCACTTCATGTCATTCCCAGGTGCCATTAGTAACTAACCTTCAGCATTTCTCTGCTGGGGCTTGAAGCTCTGACACTGAAGGTTTCAGACTCATAGTTCCTGTTAACTTTCATGGAAGTCACATGCATTGTCTCCTGCTTCAGAAATAAAAGAGACAGGTTAAGTAGAGGAATTGTGAATTTGAGCAAGGGTTTAGGGGGTAAAAAAATAAGTTTTTGCTCCAGAGGAAAGCCTGGTGCTACAACCAATAACTGTAAGATCATTTTCATGTTGAGATTTGATGAATCAAGTCTTTAGAGACAGGGCAACTGGGTGGTTTTTTTAAACAAACTGCTATAAATATGAAAATAAAAAGAAAACCCAAAAACCCTAACAAAACACACAAAAGCCCCACAACCTAAGAAGAACTCCAAAACTTTTAAAAGTTGGTTTAAAAACCATCTCTAACACAAAGCTTCCAGCAAGGCATATCCATAGGAGTTTTGGATCACAGTGTTTGAGATTTGGTGGTTGCTGTGGAATATTTGGGTGTTCTGGACGATGGTTTTACAGCAGATAACATCTGTAACACAACATCTTCTCCAGACCTGCTGCTGACTGGCCCCTTCTCGTGTCCTGTGGGCTCATCACAGCAGTTCTTTATTGTAAGTTTTAAGCCTTTCTGCAAATTAATGAAATTGCAGTATAGTGAGATTGATTGCTTGTGCTTTTAAGGTCATTTAAGTGCTGAAGGTTACTTTACCCACAAACTACAGAACTGTTCCATACATGATCACACTAGAACAAAAGATAAACAACTGTGTGCCAGTCTTCATCAGGTTTCTTCTGCATGTGAATAAAGGGTTCCTGTTTACAAATACTGTGAGCTGCTTGTCCTCCAGTTTTCAGATTATTAAATGAGATTACAGTGAGAATTTTTTTTTTTTGCATTTAAATTTCGTGCCCTCTCTCCAACACACATTTAGCAATCGATCTAATCAGCTGTCTGAAGTCTTACAAGTGCATTGTTCTGTTGTTCTTCTGCACAGAGATACTGAATGGAGGGGTGTATGTTGGCCAGAACAAATTCCTCTGCTTTGCAGACACCATCCATTGGCAAGACATCGTGCGTAACCCCTGGGCCTCCAACTTCACTCTGGTTCCAACGAATGGCAGCTCAGGATGTAAGTACTGCTTTTATTCTCAGCCTTGTCATCCCCTCAGCATGAAACAGGATAAATATGGCCACAAGTTTTCCCTGATCCTCTGGTACGGAGAGCTATATTGGTACATTTTCCTTTCATTGTTCCCTGCATTTTTTTAAGTTTGTCTACTGCTTGGAGGAGCACTTAATCTGCTCTCGAAAACAGTGTCTGTAGAGGGTATTTGAGAACATAATAGATTTTCTGAATTTTCTCTCATCTGCTTTCTCTCTTCTGCATTTTCTTTGTCTTCTTTATTGCTAAAGCCACTGTGTTGCTGTGGAACCACAGGCATTCTTGTTTGCTTTGCATTTGTTCCTGCTGCTCAGGCTGGTCCTCAAGTCACAATGGTCTGTCTATGGCATCATAATTAGCTGCTGGAGTAATTATGGTAAAAGCTCAGGGATATTCTGGCTTTAGGTGAGAAGTGAACCTCAAAGAAATAGTTATTCTGTTGTCTTGTGTGTATTCTGCTGAAGGGAGAGTGAGAGAATTTGCAGAGGATGGGGTGTTCTTCACAATATAACCAATCCTTCTCTGGTTTTTACTATGTTTTCTTTATTTTAATGCTTTCCATTCCAAAATTGAAATATCTGTGTGCTTAGAGTTTCTCCATTTCCCTTCCCAAGAATTACTCGCCTTCAGTGAATCATTCTTATGATTCTTGCAGCAATAATGAATTCTAGTGAATGGTGGTGACAGGGATGCAGAGTGTTTAAGCAAAATATTCTATAATGGAGTAAAGTGCATTCAGAATGAATGCTGTGCTGTTAAACAGCACCCTCAGGATGTACCAACATTGAAATTCTGAGACAGGCTGTGAAGAAGTTTATATCACATGTCAAAGGTGGCACCACTCTATTGTTCTGAGCATTTGGGATTTGGGGACATTCTTGGATTGCTTGCCTTATCTGAAGGTGTCCCTCAAGGATGTATAAATGACTCATTGCCTCCCTAAATTTCACTGCATCCAAGAAACATTTCATTTCTTCTGTTGTGTGTTGGGAACTCAGTAAAAAAAATGTTGAGACTCTGGGTAGAGACCATTTGATGAGTCCCCATAATTTCTAAGCAGCAGCTTGTTTTTAACCAGGTGCTTTGTGGTGTAATGGATTTTATAGAAGGCTGACTTGCTTTTGTATATCTCATCTGCTCCCCTTAATACCAGAGCACAGGTACTTGTGATAAAGCTTCCTCCAGGAGCCTGCCAAGCTGCACTGCTCCTCCACATCCCAGCTGCAGAGCTGAGTCTCATCACTTCTGCCTTCTGGCTGGAAACCTGACATAGTTGTAATGCAGCCAGTTCTCCTATTTACATCTTAAAAACCCTCATCACTGCTGATGATCAGCTCTAGGCAGAGCTGATGAAACCTTTGAAGGTGAGGGAATGCCTGTACCCTTTTCTGAGTCATTGCTTCAAGAAAAAGACTTGGTTCTTACTCTGTTTTTTCTGTTATTGGGTTTTCTTTTAACCTTTCCCAGTTCTTCAAGACAAATGCGTTTGCTCTTTTAAAAAAACAACCAACATCAATACTATCTTTTTGAGGTAACAGGAGTTTTACTGGTGGCTCCAGAAGAACTGGAACAAGATCCATTCTGAGTACTTTTAGAAACACACCCTGAAAGCAAAGAAGGCAAATATTAGTGCCCACACACAGCTAGATGAAAGAATGTATGTAGCAAAGTCCAGCTTTCTTCAAGTGTTTTTTTTTTAATTCTTTTTGAGTTGTTTTGAAATGTAAGGAAGGAACAATTTGTGCTTTGCCATTTGTGCTTGATAAATAAGATAAACAGCATTTTTTCAATGATGATTGAGAGCTATGTACCAAGGCAGCTTCTTTAAGATAGCCACCAAAATTTTACTCTGTTTTTCCATACTTGGAATGAAGGAGTGCACAACTGGACTGTATTTAATTTATTAAACATAAGTCTCTTCTGATAGACTTAATCTCATCTCAATACAATTCTTGAGTCCTGTGAAATTTGTTTAAATTAGCTAATCCAAACCATTTCTGTCTTCACAACTTACACAGATGAAAATATAAACCCCATTATACAAAAAGCCAACAAATGCTTAAAAGGGTCCTAAGCCTTTGGGTAACAAAGAACTCAGGTGCAGAAATCACCATTTTAAATAGCCTGTAATTAAATACCTGTCTGTGTGTGGGTGCATGCATGTACTGTGCATACAACATAGGACTTGGAGAAATGAACTTTAAATTTTAAGCCTGGAAATTGGTGTAGAATATCATTAAATAAGGTATATGCTTCTCAATTTTGGCTCACACGTCACTTTCCACAACCTGCTAAGGAGCATGAGTGCTTGCTGTGCCCAGCCTTGCTTTTCTCCACTGCTGCAAATGATGCTCAGTGCATTGCAAAGTTCTTTTCTGCACAGACTGTGACTCAGGCTTTTCTGGATCCAGCATGTGTTTGTATTTACTGTTTAAGTCTCAGGTGTCTCCTAATTTCCAATGGAAATCTTGTCTAAATCCACTGGAACAACAGAAGCACGTGTTGCTTGGCATTACTGAGAATATCCTAATGTCAGAATATTTTGGAAAGAACTACTGGGTTTTACTGTTTATCTATAAACTTTCATAGGAGGGAATGTGAACCAACCAAACCTGCTGTGTGAAGCTCAGCAAAGTCCATCCCAGCAGTAATTTAGGGAAGTCTGTGGAAGTCTGAGATCCTGCTAGACCTGGCCAGCAGCATCACGTGCCATGTTTAGGCAGGACTGGGGGGCACCTTGTGCCCCAGGAATTGTGAGTGCAGTGGTCCTTGGCAGAGAACACGTGCAGGGACAGAGGCTGTGACCTGCCATGAGTGTCAGGGTCTGGTACATCATCCAAACACAGTTTGGCGCTCTGGCATCACTGGCGTTGTGTCCAGCCATCAGTAGAGGACATAAAACCTCCCCAGAGGTGTCTCCATGCCCCAAAGAGAAGTGCCCAGCCTCAGAGAAGACCCCCATGCTTGCTGGGCTTGGGCCATGGCCAGAGTGACTGCAGCATGTTGATGTGAATGCAGTGCCACACCTGGGCACCAGCATGTGTGGGAGCTCAGGGCACAGCCCTGTCAGGGAGCTGCCACTGCAGGTGCCCATGCTGTTCCCTTCCCTTCCCCAGCCAGCTGGAAAAGCTGGTAATGGTCTGACTTCAGGGATAATTTCACTTGAACCCTCCCTTGCTGCTCCAATGCAATCAACAGAGGAAGACAAAAGGGTGGAGTGAAACGAAGTAAAATCAGTCCCCTGCCTTTGTGCCTGTTTCATGCCTTGGATCTGCCAGTTCTGGCAATCTGCTTCACTCACATCAGTGCTAGAGGAGAATGTGGCCAGTGAACTCTGGGAATAAAGCTCCCCTGATTCCCTTCTTCACAGGCTTTCATTGTCATATCAGTGCTAAGGAGCCAGTTGAAAAGGCCATGGTGTCTTGCACACTGACAGAAATACTGCAGACATGTGAATCCTGAGCGCTGCTTCTCCTTTTTTCTTCAAGTTCTGATCAAATGCATGCAGAAGAGCTCGTGCTGGAGGCCTCTGAGTGACACAGTGTCACCGTTCAGATGCACAGAAGCAATGTGTGCATCTGAGTATCTCAGATAAACAAACCCTGCACCAGGGACCACATGTGCTTCAGCTCTCCCAGGACACAGCCTCTGTGCCTGGCATTTTGACTCACACACACACACTGAAATATTTACTGCTTGCTCCACCTTCCCATATTGGTATCTTGTAGCTGAAGCTTTTGGAATTAGTTGTAACTGGAAGGCAGCCTTCTCTTCTGTTTACCTGAATTCTGCACTGCCAGCCTGGGGTTTTAAGCTGAGCACATCACAGTGGGAATCCCAAAAGCACTTAACTCTCCCAGGAACAACATTTTCCCTTTAGGTTTACGTTACTGAAATTGTTTCTGCTGAAAATCTATTTTCTCTCCTTCCAAAAATCAGCCATGAATTCAAGCATTGGCCAAACATGCTGAAGCCTTGCTTTGCAAGAGCTTATTCCCCTGTTAGCACATCCACTTTTTAGATTCAGTGCCTTAACTGAAGAGATGGAGCTCTGCTCTTCATAGGTAGAAACCCAGGGTGCAGCTCCCAGCAGGGAAAATAAATAAAGCAGGGAAAGAGAATGAGGCTTCTTGCCTAAAATACCCCAAAATTAGTAGAGCTCTCTGAGCAGCTCTTGGGAGAGCCCAGTGAAAATCTGGCTGCTTTAATCCGTATTTTCTCCTCAGTTTTGTTGTTAGCAGGAACTGGACAAGCCTCACAGTTGTCAGGTGAGCTCTTTCCAGGATTTGACAGAGACCATAGTATTAAATCAGAATTTTCAGAGGAACTTTACTTGGAGCTTTTGTTTCATAGAAAAGTTTGCAGAGTTTGAATTGTTGCATTGAGGTCGCTTCCATAGCCCATAGCATGTTCAAATCAGTCAATAATGCTCTTAAAAATACTACAACCATGGATGCGTGTTCAGGATCGAGCTGGTGACTGTTTGGGTAATATTGATGCAAAAATCACTCTCCATTTTCAAGTTAAAAAAAAATTAAATTGCTTTTCAAGGAGTTATTAATAAAAAGCTGGACTTTTCTTGAAATTTGATTCAAGTATTTTCTTGAAACCAAGTTTCTGCTCAGACTCTGAAGTGCAGTTAGATCTCTGAAAAAAATTCCCTTTGTCGATCTGGCTTTTCGACTGAGTGCCTGTCAGCTGTGAATAAAGCTGGAATTTTTGGCAAGGTACTTTTTCAGGCAGAACAACTTCAGTTCCTTGCTCTTCACAGCGTGGCACTCCTCTGTCACTGCTTTGTATCTAATTGCAGCCTGTGGTGTGAGAACACCCCAGCTCTGAGCTGTGCAGAAGCACTGCTGCACAGTTACAGGGAGAAGAGACTTGGTCTTCAGGGGTGTGCCTGTGACTCCATAAATCCCTTGGTGTGCCTGTGACTCCATAAATCCTGTGGTGTATTCCAGGGAAACGCGCCTTGAAAACTCCGCTCTTCCAAAACTTGGCTCTTTTTTGCCTGTTGATTCATAGATTTTTCAAAAGGAGCCTTGAAACATCATTAGCTGTATTTCCTGTATGCAGAGGCCTGGGATATCATCAGCTTGCCTGGTGTGGAGCTCAGTGACTTCCCTGGTCACAGCTCACCTTCCAGCCTGGCTTTGAGGTCCCAGTGGCCGTGGGCTCTGGTGCTCCGTGCACTTTCCTGGCTCTGCTCTGGAGCTTTGCAGAAGTGCAGCCATCCCTCCAGAAGTTGGTTACTTGCCAGTGTTAAAAGGAATAATACCAGCTGCCTTTATCTCTAATCTGAGCACAATTTTAAAGTATAGGTGTTGCATCTTCCACTTTCTCTGGCTGGCTCAAAGAGTTCTCCTAGCCAGCTTTTTCTCTCTGCGTACCGTGTCATCAGCTCACCTCCCGATCTTCTGCCAAAAGCTGGACACATAGAGGCTCTCCCATCTCTCACAAGGAGCAATTTCTTTCCAGCCCCAGAGTAATTTTCATTACTCATCAATGTAAACTTTGTATTTTTCAGTTTGCTTTTAGAAGGCTGAAGCCAAAGTGTGCGTGGCATTTTATTCCTCATATAACCAACAGAAGTAAAAATTATACCCTTTGTGTTTCAGCTTCAGGTGAGGAATTTGGTGTTCAGGCAGTTGTGATATCTGTGTGGTTCAGAGACTCCCTTTTTTTCCCCAGCAAATACAGCCTGTGTGTTCTGTTCTGAAAGATGCAATCTTGTGTTTGGCTCTATAAAAGTCATTTGGTGTGAGTGACTCCAGCTTAGCTGCCAGCCTGGCTCACTCTCTGATACTGGCTGCTCCTCACTGTAATTTGCTGGGATTTCACTCCTCCTGTCATCTGTACACTTTATTGCCTGGGATATTTTAATAATTTCTGAACCTTTGTCTGGAATATTAAGAAGTGTCAGTCCTGGGGAATCCCTGGGGAGCAACACCCCAATTGTATTATAATTGCTCATTTACAGCTACTTTTGGAGAGTCCCCAATTAGCTGGGTCTTAATGCATTTTTCATGTGTTTTATTAATATTGAAACATAGAGACAAATCTAATTAAATGTTTACCATTTAGCCAGTGCTTTGCATTTTAATTAAAGGAACAAAAAATGGACTTCCCAGCTGCGTGGCTGCTTATGAAGTCAGCCCTCAGTGCTCCTGGCAATCCAGACTGGCAGTGACCTTACCTGGGAGCAGGTGTCTTTGGAAGCATTACAGCTCAGTTGGACATACTCACCCCTGTATTTGGTTGATGGGAGTCAGTGCTGGCTCTGTAATTTTTTTTTTCTTTCTTAATTTCTTCTGTCACACTGTCTTTGTGAGTTGCTTTTTCAGGTTAACTTGCCCCCCCAGCCCCCATAACTGAGTGTTTGTTGGGCCATGTTCTACTGCCAATTTTCCACATGCTAGCAAAAGGAGTAATAGGGTGTTTAAAATACACTTCTTTAAAATATTACAGAAACTGGAACAATCTGGTAGAAACTGAGTTTAGCAGAAATGTCTTTGTGTCAAACTAGTTTAAGGCCAGAAGCTGCACACATTTTTTAATTGTTGTAGGAGAAAATCAGCCACGTGGATATATACACATTCTTTTCAACACATGTACTATATTCTTGTACTGTGTTTCACAAGAAGCATGAATTGATATTTACATGGAATTTTGTGTAAGTGATAAGCTTTATATTCTCCCTTGGGTATTAAGAGTCTGTTTGGAGTTGCCAGCAATGGATGAATTTGTGTACAGCTGTTTATTGTAGCTACAGAATGAGGCCTGACAGGTGGACAGCCCCTTGATTTAATGTTCAGTAGTGACCTTGTAATTCTTCACAGAGCACGGTTACTCAGCTTTTGTACCAGTAATTGCAATATTAGAAAAGGATCATTTTTACACAAAGTGTCTTGGTTTGAAAAGCCAGGTGTCTCCTAAGGAATGCAGGAGCCTTCCCTTAAATGGAAAATGTAAACCCCCTCTCTCCAAATTATTATAATTTTGAAATTAAGGGGCTCTCAGGCAAAGATATGGGCATAGGGATAACAGTTCTTTACTAGAAAAATTAAAAATACAAATGCAAGGGTACGAACAAACAAAAAAAAAAAAAAAAAAC
>WEZZ01004156.1:22525-60109 GCA_013400585.1 Chloropsis cyanopogon
AATTTTATCAGCCATGCAGTGACACTCACTGGCCCATTGACAGAAGATATCTCCTGGAGGGAGGATGGGTGTGGAAGAGATAAAGAAAAACTGCCCAATTAACAGAAGGTAACTGCCCCACCTCTAACAGATGGACATAGAATACACAGCCCCATTTTCAACCTAAGACACAAAGCCATTTATCTTGAAATTTATACTCAGGTCAGACCATTGGGTGTTTAACTCTGCAGTAATTCTGTGATAGCTGTGAAGAATAGGGGTTTGTCAGATCCTTGCAATCTCTCCCAAAGGTCCTGACATTGCACCAGTTCTCAGGTGTGATGTACCTAAACTGTATAAAAATGCTGCTCATGTCCACACCAATGTTTTCAACTGGGCCACCCAAAACAGATTTTTGCACAGGACCAGTCCTGCTGCCCTTGGGAAGCCACAGCCACCCTGGTGCAATACGGAGTCTTGGGTAAGAGCAGGAAAAGGATGGAGTCCTTTCCCTCAGGTGTAAAAAAAGCCATTGGTTAATCAGGATTGAGGAAAGGTGGATGCAGCAAAAATAAAAGTACAAGGAAAGCTTTCCTTTAGACCAGTGGATGCTTCTGTAACAGGAGACAATTACATGTAAATCCTGAGTATTTGTAAACCAACCCCTCAGCCCTCAGTACCAGGACACATATGAGATAACCACGTTTTGTCCAGTTATTCCTGCAAGGTATTTTGTGGTTTTTTACAAGCACGAGGATTTGGCTCTGCAGAAGGCCAGAGTAACAGCAATATATTTATGTATGCTGGTGAAAAGAAAAGAGGAAAGTGACTAATTCATGCTTAAAGCCACCTTTCAGAATAGCTACTGTATCATTTTTGGTGTACATCTAAATTGGAAACTACCTACAGAGAAAATGGCATTGCAGAAAGTATACCCTGAAGACATTTGTTATTGCAGAGTTTGTTAAATTATAGCCTTTCATTGAGGTTATTACTTGGAGTTCAATTAACATTTTAAATGCATGTTTGGAGACCAGCAAACGGGGCCTCAGCAGACAGGTGGTCTGGGTACAGAACACATTCCCTGCCACCAGCATCACCATGGCAAAGCAAAGCCAGGAGGAGAAGCTGGTTTTTTTCATAAAAAGCCACAAGCACCTCAACCATTTTGTGAAACTCCTTCCATGTGGCATCATAGGCTTAAAGCACTGTACTTGAGCAGCAGTTATGGTTTCATGGACATCTCAGTTGGAAAGAAATTTTATATCAAATAGAAAGTCCCACATCTGCCTTTTATTCAGGCTATATGGAGGCTGCTTTTCCTTCCATTAAGGAATCTCTAGTCCAGACATTATTTATTTATTTACCTGGAATTGAAAGGCAAATACAGTAACAGAAAAATTTGCTTTTAAAGAATAGTTTTTGTCAAGCAGATATATCTGAAGATGGAGGAATACATGAAATCTAGTGGTTTAGTGAACTTGATTTGCATTAGAATGCCAAGCCGAACTGCTCGAAGTTGCCTGTAATGTTTTTTCCTCAACCCAGAACAGTGTGTTTTAAATAAAGGGAATCACTTTAGCTTTCTAATAAATACCTTCAGCCAGCATTTTCAGAAGGGATTTGTCAATTGGTGACTGCCCTTGAAACAGATTTGAAAGGCAAGCGGACATGGCATCTAATGGAAACGCGATGCCTCTCACAGTTGAGTTACTGAATAAAAAATAAGTAATGAACACAAATAAGAAAAAATAATGCTGTGAGGGATTCCAGAACTCCTTATGCTGCCAGACCCCAGCCGAGTAACTGCTACAGACATGGGGATTTCCAGAAGTCATGGGCACAGAGAGGAGGGCACGGAGAAAACCAGCATCAACAGTTTCTGAAGAATCTCAGGCATGGGCACCTCTTGGCCCTGAGACACATATTTTGAAAAAATATAAGCAAAAAATACACAGCTGCAGAACCAACCCCACCCCTGCCAAAGTGTTGACCAGTTTCACTGAGTATCTTTCTTCCTTTAATAGTTGCAGGGTGGAAGTCACTCACCCAGTGGCAGAGGTTACCATGCTGATATATAAGATATTACAGTGGTTCTGTAGGCACAGAACTGAAGTAGGGCTCCACGTCGTGGTGTGTAGCAACTCCTGGCAAATGCTTATCTGTTAATGGCAACCTGTGTGTGCATAATGTATTACTGCACAGCACCTGTTTATGAGCAGATTGGTGTTTAAGCAGTGTATTGCACAAGGGAGAGGCTTTCAGGCTGAATGAAAGCATTCCTCTCCATTACAGGCAGCTTGTTTGTCACAAGCACCGGTGTTTCTTGAAAGGAGGAAACAACCCCCAAATACTCCCAATATTTAAAATAGCCTAATTGCATGGTGATTGCCAGATTTGTAGTGAGTGGGTGGGTGGGATTGGTCTCTCACAGCAAGCTTCAGCTGCTCTCATGACCTGCCTTCAAGGAGCTGCTTAGGGAAAGGAAAAGGAAAGAAAGAGTGTAAAATCAGCTGCTGAATAATGTCTGCAGGATCTGGAAGCTGCTGTGTGCCTCCCACCCTGCATGTCCTCAGATGGGCTTGGTGCCTCACAGGGGTGGGTGCAGTGTTGGCACCACCCAGGTGGCTTCTCCCAACACGCTGTTCTGCTCCCTTCATTGAACTCAAAACCACCCCAAGCCTGTATTTCTATCATATCTGTGGTTTTTAAGGATTTTGTTAAGTCTGTCTGTTCTGGCAGAAACTCCCAGAACTGTCACAAGAGTTGCTGTCCTGTGGACAGCCTGGCTAAAGGGCTCTGGCCACAGGTCTGCTCAAACCCAGGGCAGCTTCAGTAGTACCTCCTGCAGTATTACACCTACATGACAGTACCATCATGCCCAAAGCATCACCTCCTAGCAGATCTCTGATAACTGCAGATTGTCCAGGAAACTGCAGTTTGAAATTTGTGCGATTATTTTCATTAAGTTTTCATGTATAGCAAGCACTAAATCTAAATATCAGAGTATGTGTCCAACCATCGTTCTCCAACAGAGAAGGGGCTTCTGTGGTCTAAGTATTGTTTTGTAATGATCAGTTTTGTTTCAAATAGCCAGAAATACATTTAGCATAAGCACATGAAGAGGCTTATCCAAACTTTAAAAACTGGCCTAAACGGGACTCCAAATTTCATGGGAATGAGGAATTCTGTTCTATTATTTCCATATAATTCAGTCAGAAGTTGATTAAATTATTAACACTTCTAAATACACCCTGCCAGACTCTAGGAACACTACATGGCATCAAGAAAGAATAAAGTGAATTTTAAAAGCCAATTCAATTTCAAGTTTTGATTTCCTTTCTTTGAGGTTATTACTTTGTTTAAAAAATGAAGACTGTATATTCCTCTGTTGGAACTTTATTACTGCTTTGGCTGCATTACAGGAACATTTTAACAGGACAGTATTTTGACTGATGTGGCATTGACTGACTTGACCTGTTAGAGGAGCTGCTGTTAAACTCACACAAGAACACTCCGAGCTGTGTGTTTGAGTTTCTCGAGAGCCTCCTTTGAAAATCTCATCTAATGGTGCAGGAATTTTTCTCCCAGCTCCTCACATCCTGTATTTCTCCTGCACATCCTGTCCCCCAAAAAAAGCAACTTTTTTTCTGCATCCTTCCATTCTCAGCCGAGCTGTGCATCAGACAGCAAGTGCTGCTGCTCTTATGGACAGAGACCTGGCTCCAGATTTATTCCAGGCATGCCACAGATGCCCATGTGCTCCCCTGCTGTTGGCTTGTTTGTGGGTTTGCATTTCCTGTGCTATCACACCAGAAAAGTGCCAGGTCTGAGAGCCAGTGGGCAGTGACCTCGGGTAGGGAAGGCTGCAGGTGTCAGTGCTGGGCACCGCAGCCACTGCTCATAAGGCAGGAAATGCAGGCACTTCCAGACAGCCCCATGCAGGGGGAAATGCTGAGGTGAATATAAAGGCATGGAAGATGTTGGCTTTCTATGGTCTCTGCTGGAATCTGCAGTGCCTTCCTCTCACAGACCTGTCTTCTGCTCACACTCAAATTTCCTCAGTAAGACAGACTTTTCTCCCCTTTTTTATCCACATTATCAGCGCAGGAGTTCTTCAGAGTGTGGGGGAGCAGGGTTCAGTGTCCTACCTTGCATCAAGGCATTCAAATCTGTACATCCTGGCTCTCACCTCCCCATGGAGACTGCCCCAGGCTGATCTTAGTTGGCATCTTTTCTACTTTATCTGTTGAGGTTCTGAGTATTAAGCAATCATTTGGTTAAATACAGAAATAATCCTAGGGGTGCTCTGATCCATGGCTCTCCAGTGATCACTGCTGCGGGTAGGAGCCCTGGAATGGTTGTGTGCTGTGCCCAGCTCTCTCCCTTTGGGCTGAAGAGCTCCCTGTGTAAGGAGAGCTGTCCTGGGGAGGGATGGCTGCCAGCTCTGTGCTCTCCCCTTCCAGAGAGCAGCCCCCAGACTCTTTCTTGGCTTGCTGACCCAAGAGGAGAGAGCCTTCATCACAGGAAGCAAAGGAGAGAACGAGACTCGGCACCCTGGGTGGGGGTTCACATTCAGGTGGTGGAATAGCACCCTCTCCTTCCCCACAGAGGAAAGAGAAAATAAGAGCTACTCCAGTATTTTGAAGGGGCCTGGGGGTTGTCATCTGTGTGCTTTGGGGATGGTCCACTGGAGGGAATGTGTTCCATTGTGACCCCTGTCAGCAGGGACCAGGCTGCTCCTCTGCTCCTGCCGTGCTGTGGGAGGAGGGGCAGTTACCTGTGGATGATTTTTTTAAACAATAATGATTACAACGGAAGGATTCCTGAGGCTTTGTTGTTCTTGATGAGCCTGCCAAGCAGCAGGTATGACTTGACCCATCCTTTTAGCCTTCTGGCTGTGTCTCCCCATTTGCTCAGCATCCCTGTGTGCATGTTCAGGAAGGCATTTGATGCTGATTGGAACTAATTCACCGTCACAGTGGGGGGAATTCACTCACATTGCTCTGTGCTAACAGCTATAAGCAGTGATAATTAATAGCTCCTAATTGCTTAATCAGTGTAAAGTTTTAGACTATGTCATATGTGAAGGTTTTTATTTTGTGTGGATGACTAAACCCCCAATTAATGCATCGAGTCACACAGCCTTACCAGCGCTGTCTGCTCCAGACAGAGAAAAATAACCAGTGTCTTCATTACCCCCCTCAGGTCCCTTTCTGTAGTCATTACTGTGGCCTGAAGACATTTTTCTGTAGCAGCTGCAGTAACGTTACAGTGAGCTCCCTATCAGCTCAGAGCTGTCAGCTGCAGATATGAATCCACCAGCCCGAGCCCGTTCGGTGCTGCTGACATGCTCTTCTTGACTTTCCATTTATTCCTTTACCCCTGGTGGCCAATCTCTCTTAAAATCAAAACTGTCTGCCACCAGTGTATCTGGCAATACTCTGTGATTTTGCAGTTCTCAACAGACACCCGGTCCCTGTGCACACACAAGGGTTGTCTCCATCCCACATTACTCAAGGTAATGCATCCCTCTTTGGTATTCAGTTTTTGTTTTCTTTAGTGCTGGCTAAGTTATATCTCTGCTCCCTCTCCCTGCTCCCCCTCACGCTGTCCCTGTATCTCTTTCCGTGCCTGTCTTTCAGGGCGTATCTCTTGGATTGTTTTCATTTCCCAGACCTGCTTCCCAGGCCAGTTTCTTTTCAGCTGCTTGTCCCTGAGTCCCTCTCCATTTGTGTTTGTCTCTTTTCTTATCTGCTGAGGAAGATGAGGGGGAGATAGAGGTGTTGACTGGCAGAACTGGAAGTCCCTGTTGGAAGTGATCGTGAGCAGGAGTTTGCTTCCACCCTTACAGAACTCCTGGCTGTATGCATCCTCCTGGCAGGTGGGGTTGGGCTCTAGGGGATGGATGGATGGATGGATGGATGGATGGATGGATGGATGGATGGATGGATGGATGGATGGATGGATGGATGGATCCACAACAGGTGCTGTGCTTTTCCACAGTGTAGGTGCTTGTTTATGAGCCCTATGTGAGCTTTCTCTGTGAAGGGATCCCATTAATATTTGTGCAGGGTGTCTCCACTGGGCATGGGGACTTCAGGGGAGAAGCAGAAATACAGAGAGGAGACAGAAAGGCCAGTGGCTGCTATTTACCACAATAAAAGTAACAATACCAGTGCAGGTACAGCTTGTTAAAGAAAACCCTGAATTTTATGGGACTAATCCTACCTTGGAAAACTATTTGGTGATAGATCCTCAGGTGAATTCATCTGACATGAAAGCATATAATTTGTTAGCAGTGGAGGAATTGACCCTTAGATTTCTGCATCCCATAATGCTTCTACGGGGAAAGAGAAAATGAGCACTAGATGTTTCTATAACACATTTTCTTCTTTTACAGAAAGTTTTATTTTTTCTTGCAACATGTATCTCTTCTGCCATTAGGGAAGGAAATCCTGGGAAGTGTGAGACTCTCTTAGGTAATTAACTTTCAAATCAACAGGATAGATCTGAAGGCTAGCACAGGGTGGGTAGGAAATGTAAAATTATTTTTACCTAACAAAGAAGTGTAAATGAATGAATGAATGAACGTGTGACAATAGGAATAGTCAGACAAGGACAGGAAAAGCATTATGGCCTGATAAAGGCAGAACAATCCATCACAACAATAGTATCTTTAATTCTCCTTAATGCTATGTTGCAGTGTTTGAATTCCATTTTGATTTTGTTATCTATGCATACACAGAACTAAGGAGTTTAGAAAAACAACACACAGGTGTATTCAAACCTTCTGTCTTACCTAAGCCATGCAAAGAGCAGCCTGGGACTCTTACCACAGAGTATACCTGGAACTTCTTGGACTTCAGGGCTGGTTATGTCTAGAAACATCTCTATGGCATCTCTAGCATTTTTGCAGGATTGAATTTTTTAGGCAAAGGATGAGTTTACAAGCAGCTTACAGAAGCTAATAAATGATTTATAGCTGTTTTGATAGTTAATCAACTATTCTGGATTGTTAGGTAAGTAAAGAGGCTGCCTAAAACTATGGCTTGTAACCGTCTAAGCCATTTTATTTTGTCTGTGTTTATTTGCACTTCGGTATCAGTGTGTTGCAGGTATCCTAACACTGAATGATGATTTATTAACCTGATAGAAACCATCTGTAAATGTAAGCTTTGTGCAAAGGGAGACATTTCTTCTCTTATTTCTGCTTTCCTTCTCCTACCGAGAGGGGTCTGCTCGAGGCAGCTGGCAGAGCTGATGGGGAAAAAGCTGGGTTTCTTCTCTGTGTGACACAGAGCTTAGGGCTGAGAGGAGGACTTCATTTTTCTTGTCTTGTCAGGAACTTAATCCTTTGTGGTTTTACTGTTTCTGAAATAATAAAGTCAGTCTGGAGTCAAAGGAAAGCCCTTCTCAATTCTCAGGAAAACACAAGGATGAAGTAACCTTGGTCTTTCCCAAGCTAGTGAGCTAACATTTTCTGCTGGTGACTTTCCCTAGCTGGGAAAGCAAAAGCATTTCCCACAAATAAAATTCTATCCTGGAAATGACAAGGAAGGTGCTCTGCCTAGAGTCCATAATTCAGATCTGGGAAGATCTTAGCCAAGGGCCAAGATAATTAGCCAAGGGAAGACAGCCCAGGAGACAAAACATTGGTTTTCTCTGTGCAGTTTGCCAAAGCAAAATTAATTCTCATGTTCCAGTGGGAATCTGCCTTTTCTTAACCTAGATTTCATTACAAAACCTGTGAAAATTATGGAAGCATCCAGACTGTCACTGTGTGTGCAAAACAATGCTACTATTCAGGAGCAGAAATGTACTCAGTGTCCCAGTTGTAACAGGGAGGAGACTTTTGTAGGTTCTTTCCTTCCCTCTCTTGCTTGGAAAAGGAAAACATGTGCCTCCACTAATGTGAAGAGTCAAGTGAATGAGCCAAGGTTGTGCCCTGCAGAGGGCTTTTTTTTTTTTTTTTTTGTTTTGATCAAATTCTTTTTGCCTTTTCTGCTGTATGTTTAGAATATTTTAGACACAAGGAATAACATCAATGATTTATGCCACAAATTGTTTCACAGTTTCTTCTTTTCAAATCTGTTGCCTCACAGTCTAAAAATCTCAAAAAATATATACAGGAAGATCTGTGAATAGTAGTATAATTCCTCCAAGGGCTTTGTCAACCTTAGGGCCAATACATTTATTATCATTTAAGCCTGACATACAGATCTCATTGTGAGACCTGCTCCTCACATGAATGTTTGTTATGCTCCTGAGTACATATGTTGACTTCCACAGGACTATTTCTGTCTTAATTTTGCAGAGCTGGTCTTTAATGGGTTTCAATCTGTCCTTATTACAGGACAGATTTTCCCTTAGTGGGGAAAACCAGGGGAAATACTGAAGGAGGTGAGGGCAGAATCTGGACCAGTTCATATTGAGAGCAAGGAAAGTGATTTTTCTCTTTAAACAACCAAGCCAATGTAGATGCACCATTTGCAGGGAGTTTGGTTTTTAATTCTCAGTATATTTGACCTTCAAAAGGACACAAAACAATGCAATTCAGAGGTGTGCTGCCTACAAGCTCAGCCTCTGGTTGTACAGCTGAGAAAAGTGAAAACAATGAAACAGACACTTTTGAGTTCCCAGTGAGAAAAAAGGAAACTGGCAGCCTTTTCTTGCTTTATTGTTAAATATCTCTATTTAAATGCAAATCATCATCTGACGCTGCCAAACAAAGTCATGTACCAGGCAGCAGGCATGCAAGTTAAAAAAATTTTTAAAATGATGTTTTGAAGATGCTGAATTGCTTTTATTTCCAGGAGGAATAGAGGTGGCTGAATAAATTTTTGGCTGCATACTGAGGATCAGCTCTGCGCCTAGGCGCTTCAGATATGAAGATTTGTATTTTAAGTACAGCTTTTACAGAGGTGTGGGCACACACATCTAGTTAGGGATCACTTGGAGGGATGCTGAAGTTTCTTCTGTGTTATCCCACAGCATCTATTACAGTGGAAAGCCCAGTGTCTACAGAATGTTTTGGAAGGGCGTGGATTCCAGGACAAAAAGGAGAAGGATCAGCCAAATTGGTGCCTTACTGTGCCTCAGGAATGTGTGGTTACAAGTGACCTGTGCTTTATGGTGCTGGATGCAGGGCCTCCAGCTTTCTCCCTGAGCTCCAGACCTCTGAGCCTAGAGAGGCATGAGATTGGAGCTCCAGGAAGGACTGGGATAGAGGAGAGTCTTACACAAGGAGCCCACGTTGTGGGTGGGTTGTGGCTCCTCCCGAGCTGCCCCAGCAGGGATGCTCTGGCTCAGGGGAGGGAATGTTCTCTGAGTGTGCATCCATCCTGCTCCTCCTGCTGATCAGGAGTAGCTAGTTAATAAAACCCACTTCCAGGGGAGCATTTCTATTCAGTTCAGCAAGTACCAAAATCAGCTAACAACCCATACCTTTATCAAACCTCATCTGCTAAAATTCTTCCTTTAATTTGCTGTTTACCTCACCATTTTAAACTTTCATTCTTATAAATCAGTGTGGATGTATTTGCTTTCTATGCAGGGTTCCAGTAGTCTCTTAATAATCATAATAATCGTTATTACTGATTAAAGTTGCATTATTCATGGCAGATGGAGTGCCCTCCCTGTCAGCCAGAATGAGCTTGTGTTTATGTAGTTATAGTACATTTGTGATCTAAATAAACAGATGGTAGAAGGTGACAGAGAATTATGTGCTAGTGATATCAGCAACAATGTTTCCCAAGTATAATTGCTTTAAATGAGCATGAATGCAACAAGGAGCTGGTAGTTTTGACAAGGTAGTTGGCATTCAGCGTGGTAATTACCAGGCAGCATCATCAATAGCACCAGGAATGCCAAGGGAGGAATGCTGGCTTTGAAAAATTAGTGACACAGAGTCTGACTTCCCATGGCCATCACGGTGGGTTTGCTCAGCTCTGTAACATCTCACAGGTGTGAGCACACTGCTAGCAGAGGAGCAGTGTTTGTCTTTAGGGTGATCCAAACTTAGCTGAGAGACATTTTGCACTTTCTCCAACGCCGGCTCCCATCAGGGCATGTGGCAAGTATTTGATTTAGTGTAATGGAGCAGTGTTAGCAGCAGCAGCTGTTAATACACGATTGAAAGGATTGAACCTGGATCAGGTTCAAAGGGGAAATTCACTTAACAGAATCTGAGCAGTACTCAGTGATGTATAAAAGTTTAATCAAACACAAGGTTGGGTTCCTGCGATCAAAAGCTCAGCGGTAAGGACTGTGCATAGTCTTCCACAAGATCTGTGTTGAGTGTCTCAGCTCATCCCATCAGCTCTGGCTTTGTGGAGGGCTTGCCTGCCTGCCCCTCAGGCACTGCCACACCTGGGAGTGTGCCTGGACTTTGGCCATGTCCAGATGGCAGCAATGGAACAGGGTCTCCATTCCCTCTCAGCCCAGACTGGTGTGGGACTGGCCAAGCACTCTCTCCTGTGGTGTTGAAGTGCAGCCAGAGGAGAAAATTCCAGCTCTTCTCCTTGCTTGCCATTGCCCCTCACGCAGATCAGCATTTTGCTGTGACATGGACATGTGAACGGACCTCCCACTTCAGTCCAAGTGGATTTCAGTCACTAGTTACTAGGTAGTTTACAAAACCTACCATTGCCAATGCTTCTTCTTACAGCTGTATTTTACAGTGAAAGCAGCCACAGTTCTTTTTCTTCAGGGACTAAACCTATCAGCGTAGGCACACAGTTTGTGATAAGTGCCTGAGCCTCATCCCCGGTGGCACAGCTGTGAGTTCAGGTGAGCAGTGTTAAAGCAATGAGCCAGGGAGTGCCCAGGGGCACTGACCAACCACCAAAGGGAGCAGAGGGCACACAGGTGCAGTGCATGAACACGAGGGGATAAAAGGTTGGGCTAAAGAACAAGAAGGGCAGATGCTTGTAGCCTTCTGAGGTGTTATGATGTTACTCTGTATGGGCAAATGCTTAAAGCCTTCTAAAGTTGCATGATGATACTCTGTGTATTGTGGCTGTCTCAGCTGTGACGTGTGCTGTGACAATTGTTCAGGTGAAATTGGACAGGAGGTAAGTAGCTGTACAGCCTTTCCAGCACAGCCATCTCTTCTCCTGTGAAGGAATCAGCAGGTCTTACATAGGCTGTGGAAAGCAATAGTGATAGCACTGAGGGATGGCATTGTTCCTCAGTCCTCCAGACTTGCTCATACTTCTTTTTGTTTTAAAATGTCCCAGTCATTATGCATAACAAAAAGGTATTTAGGGTATACAACTTTTAGATAAGTACCTGTGTTTCATTGAAGTTTGGCACCAAGTCTGGTTATTTAGTTGGGCCTTTTTTACAGGCACTGTTTCAACCTTGCAAAGGTATAAAAGCCTTCCAAAGACAAGGTAGACTCTTGAATTTTGTGGTTGCTGGATGTTAAAGGAATGAAAGGAAGCCACGTTTCCAATCTCTCTCTTTCTGTCTGTCCTGCAGGTGGTCGTTGCCACAAGTCCTGCACAGGACGGTGCTGGGGACCAACAGAGAACCACTGCCAGACCTGTAAGTGTGTAAGAGTGAGAAACAAAGGACTGGAAAACAATGTAGCAGAACTCCTACTTGTTTTTTTCATTTTGGGTTCAGTATAACTCTAAAATATACAAGGGTGTTTTTTTCCCACATGTTTTTACCAACAGATGATCTGCCCTTTTTTTTTTTTTCCCCACCCAAGTGAATGATGTTTTTCTTCCCCCTTTGTGCTTTCTAAAACTCCTTATGCTAACTTGAATTTTCTTTTCACTACTTGGTGGCAACATGGAGCATGGCTCTTGAGAATATTGATGGCTATTTTGGAATAGACTGAGAAGAATACTTGCAGGAATAGAAAAATCTACCAGGCAGATTTGGAGATCTCTAATGTTAGTTATCTTGCAAAACTGTTTTCTTTATAATAACTTCAGAATGTATTTGAGTTGCTCTGAAAGAGAGAATAATAGTTTTTTTGTGACGCAAGTGGTAAGTGAAGGGTCACTCACAATGTTTTTCTGTCCTTGTGAATTAAGAGAGCATTAAAATGAGTTTCTTCCTTGTGTGCTTTAAGCTCCTTCACATAGGCACAAAAGAGCCAGAAATACAGTCACAATATTAGCAGATAATAATATAAGAGGAGAAAATTGAGGGCTGTCTTTTTCTACAAGTTTTTTTCTTTTTTCCTGCTCACAAGAGGGTGAAAACCAGTTGCCTTTACTGAAATCACCCATCCTGGGAAATGAAGTGGTTGCTGGGAGCTCCCCTACAGAGCATTTCTCCAGCTTGTGCTTGCTTCCTTGTCTGAGTTGTAAATGGGAGGAAGGACTGTGACAAATGAGCCACTCCCAGGCAAGCACCCCAACAGAGCTCAGAGCTGAGTCAGCCCAGTGTCCTCTGCCTCTTTCCTGGCACTTGGTAGGAACAGTGCAGGGATGCTGCTTTTTGGTAGGGTTTGGTTTCTTGTTGGGTTTTTTGTTTTGTTCTTGCGTCTTTTTTTGGGTTTTTTGGTTGTTTTTTTTTTGGTCATTGCTGTTGTTTTGGTGTTTTTGCAGGTTTTGCTTGTTTTTGTGGGGTGTTTTTTGTTTGGTTTTTTTTTGACTACTTGGAGTAAGAGATAGGATGGAGTTAGAACTGGCAGACAGCTTGAGGGGAATGTCTGATGAGTCTGAGCAGAAAATCCAAGCTGCCCTGCTGCCCCAGGGGATGGAGCCACGTACCTGCAGAGACTCTGCCACCCTGCCAGGAGCTGCTTTCCCTTTAGGAGCATCAGCTGACTCTGCTGGAGAAGCTGCTCACAGTTACAGCTCTGCTAAAGCTAACCTGTTCTCGTATCCCTGCTTCATGTTGTGCTCTATCTGCAGGCGTGGTTAAAAACCCCTTAGGACACAGTGTAGGACTAAGGTACAGTGATGCAGAGCAGATTCTTCTTTGTCTGAATTGAGCTAGGACATCTCCTTCCTTTGCTGGCAGTCTTTATGAAGGCACTGAGGAAGTCAGTGCTCCTTACCAGGGAAAGAAGTAGGTTCTGGGTTGTGTGCTTAAGTAAGTAATGGAAAGGGACTTCAACCCTGGCCAACCAAATTATTTTAGATCATGATTAGAATTAATTTTTTTTTCCCTCTGGCATAATGAGAAGCTTGTTTGTCTATTAAAACCAGTAACTCTGTAAGAAGCTGCATAACCCATCCAAATGAGTAGATTTGTTGAGGCCTTCTGTGGTTATCCTATCCAAGAATAGTTACAAATCTTGGCAGTTATGTTCTATCAGGAGCCTTGATGCTGGTTCAGGCTGGTCCCCAGCCTCATGGCAAGTCCAGCTGTGTACCTGCAGAGGTCCATGTGGCAGGATCAGCTCCCATGGTCTCAGCCTCTACAAAGCACTGCTCTCAGATGAGGGAACTGATTTGGTGGATTAATGCAGTAATACCAGGGAGAGAAGAGCTTATCTGCAGTGCTGTGAAGGCAGGAGCTCAGCAGGGCTGCACGGAAGGTTGGCTCCAGGAGTGACAGCTCTATCCCTCCACAGTGTCTGCCCTTGCAAATCCTAACAGTGGGGACAGGCTAAGGCACAACCATGGGCTTAAAATAATAAACTAGGAAAAGCTGTAACCCATCCAAGTTTCAGGGAGATACACAGATCACACTCTTCTACTTGAGTAGCTACTCCACATCCTCTTAGCTTCAAGCCCACTCTGCAGCCTCTGATGGTCAGGACAGGAATTAGTTTTACATCACAGACTTCTTCTTTGCCTCCATGACCTTGTTGCACCTTGGACAAGCAGCAGGATTGAAGGCAAAGGCTGGTAAAGGGTATTTCTTAATTGGATTTTTGCACCATGTGTTTCCTTCAAACTGAGTGAAGCGAGGAGGGACTCATAACAAAAATGCAAGTGGGGCTATGCTTTTGCTGCCTTCCTGTCTGATTTTAAAAGGCATGCCTGGCTTTTGGGCTTACAAATGTTGTTCTTAGGTACAAGCTGTGTTGTGCACATTGTGTCTACCTTAACCCCATCACCTTGGGGATGCACATCTTTCCAATGCATGTAGGACAATACTCCAGCAGTGCTACATCCAGTGCCAAACCACTTTCATCCTAGAAACAACTCAGAGCTGTGTTTTGATAATTTTTTTTTATTGAGGATTGAAGCAAAATGTTTTAATGAGCCCCCCTCCCAAGATAAGATTTAAATTATTTTCCTGGGAAAGGATAAAAAATGAAAGATCTTAATCCTTGTCTTTCATTTCAAATTACATATGGAAAAAAACCCAAATCCCTTTGGTTTTTTTTTTCATGAATATCATCTACCTAGCTGCTTCTTATGTTGCCTTCCAGCAATGTCTTTGTTGCTATCTCTGTCTGAAACACCACCTGCATCTAACTCTGTTCTAATGTCTCTCTAAATGTGACAAGAAAATTCATGTATTTAAGAAGACAATTAATAGGAAATTTAAGCCAAGCTGTTCTGTTTGGAGATAGAGAAGATAAAATTCCAGAGTACTGTTTTACACAGTTAGCAATCCTTTTTACTTTTATAATTAAAATATTAGTAGATGTTAATAGGAAGAATTTGAAATCGAGATGATATAACTTGTTTCAGTGTCAGGAAAGGCTAATGTGAAAATCCTTTTAAGAATACTCTATTTTTCAAATTGTATTGGGCACACACTGAATAGAATGTAAACCACTTTAAATAATATTATAAATAACAAATGCCTTTGGAAGTCACTAATCAAATTTGAAAATCTGTGGTTAGGTTGTTAAAATTTTTGCTGTTCGTGTCTGTTAAGAGTTTCATGCAGAAATTAAAACTTTTGCAATTCAATACATTATTAAAGTGATAGATTATGCACTTTTTCCAAGAAGAGTGTAATTGAAAAGACAACAATCTAAATTAGAATATAGACCCAACTAAGGGAGTGCAAAAAGACAAACATAACCTATAAATCAAACCTGAAACACGAAACATTTGGCAAATGTCAAGTGCTCCTTGACTTTGTGTGTGTACAGGAGTGTGATCAGAGCACAACTGTATTTATACTGTCCTTGTGCAGCTGGTGTTGCTGAGAAGGTGCCAAATTAGAGCAGCAAAAGGCAAGTAGGAGCCTGGTGGGGCCCACAGAAAGAGCTGAACCAGCAGCTGGGATCAATCAGGGAAACCCACATTTCTGCTTGGAGCCAGCATCTTTAATTAAAACCCATGTGTCGCTCTAATAACTTTGCATGTTTGGAACACTTTCATTGATTTCAGTTAATTCCCATTTTTTCCTTCATGGATTGATATTGTCCTGAGACAATTAAAGATGAAGGGAAAATATAAAGGAGACTGATAACTTGCACGTGTACACGAGGTGGTCATTTCATCCCATCCCCAACACAGTTTAGTGCTGTGAAATACTGGTAGAAGTTGACGGTCTCACCCAGAAATCCATCTCAATACACAGCACATTTTTCAGGACTTTGGTGTTTGTCCTTTGGTCCTAGCCCTAACTGTGACAGTTCTGTGTAGTTGAACCCTCCAAATTCTTGGGTTTGCACAGATGATCTGTAGGAATCCAGGCTGGTAGTTGTGCTGACCCTCAAAATGTATGCTTGGAAGCTTGGGGTCTCAGCTGGGGTTAGTGAGGCTCTCCTCACAGTTGTGTTGGGTGAAGATGAGTACCTGGCACCTGAAATGCCATGTAGTTTGACATTTTGGGCAATATTTATAATTCACTCTTTCAGATAGGTCTTGAGTTACCGCTATACAATCAATTGATTGTATTTGGAGGAAAGTGTTTGGGAGAAAAAAAGCTTGTTTTTTTTTTTTTAAACCAGTGCAGCTACCTGTGTTTTCTGTGGGGTTACCCCCAAGAATGATTGCAGGAAGCTGAACTGGTGAGTGGTGTTTATTGGCATCTGAGCAATCAGATTGTTTTAGGCTTTCAGACAACACACAGAATTGCCTTATGTTTGATTTGTCTTGGGGAAAAACCTTTCTTTTAAAGTGTCTTAAATATGAATCCTTAAGATTCAGAACCTGCTAATCTCAGGAATGTCTTGGTGTGTGTGGTGCCACTGAAGACACCTGACAGGTTCTCCACAGACCTGGACCTTCAGTAGCAGCTATAATGCAAATATGGCATACAGTGAAGCAGGAGATAGATCTGGTATGTTCTGGCCTCATCCTAGAACAACACCTTGGCATTTCTGTTGGCATTGTTTGTTTTCCCTGCAAAATAAACAACTGAGGAAGAAGAACAGTGACAAACCTTTGCTGTAATAATTAATTTTGCTTCAGGAAAACCCACAGTGTTCCCTTTCCTGAGCAGTGTGGTATAGACCCTCCTCAAGCTGGTGTCTAACCAGAAGATACTTTTTGAAGGCATCCAGTTCAAGTATTGTGCTGAAGAGAGGACCTTGTTCCTCCAGATCAGCCCTGGTGTGAATGGCCCATGCCAAGATCAAACCTTGGTGTTATCAGCACCGTGCTCCAGCCAGCTAAGCTGTGCCTCTGTCCCTCCTCCAATGGCTCCATGGACAGGGTGGACATGGTGACCCAACAGCAGCTGGTTCTGGGGTAAATAAATCAGAGGTGAATTAGGTGGCTCTCACACAGAGGGGCTTTACACCAAAACTTCCCAGGGTTTAAGTAAAATGTGGAGCAGCAGCAAGGAATGCATTTAACAGTGGGCTCTGTGCATGGCCTCGAGGCACAGCCATGAGGCAGAATGTGCCTGTGGCCATGTCAAAACACCAGGGGCCATGGTGAAGGGGAGGCAGAGCCTTTGGGTGGTGGCCCCTTGGCTCCAGGAGCAGCTGCTCCCCAAGCAGTGGCACAGGTGAAGGCAGAGAGTTTGGGTTGTGGAGTGGAGTGAACTGAACGGCCTCTGTGCCCCTCCACTGAGGGGGAGCCATTGGGAATTGGGGCCCTCCCTCAAGTCAGGGTAAGGCTGGGCTTTGCCTCTCTGTGAGGCAGACAGTGCCCAGTCCAGCGCAAATCCTGAGCTGGTGGAAAACAAGACTCCCTCACAGACTGGGGAAGGTATTTGTTCATTTTCATGAGCCAAGACTGTCTCCACAGTGTGCTGGTGGCACACAGCCATAGGTGCCATTGCTTCACATCTGTCTTAATGTTTATCAATACTGTCACTTAAATAAACAAATCTTTTTAATGTGCTTCTCAGGCAGTGTTGACAGTAAATGCCTTCACAGAGTTTCCCAAATTTCTCAAATTAGATTGCACAAGCCGCAAAAGCCTTTTCTTTCTCTCTGGGGTTTTCCTCTGATATCAGCAAGATGAAAATGCTCTAAAAGTGCATTGTTCTATTCTGTAGATTACAAACAATCACTTCTCTTTAGTTATTTACATTTTTATGTCCTAAGTAAATACTGTGTGTAGCAAGAACCTTCAGCATTACTTTAAGTACTTCTGGCAAGTAGTGAAGGGATTTTGTATCAGAATGTATTTATAAAGGTGTTAGCTATACATTAAAATAGTAGAATCAAGCAGAAAGTTGGATGGAATTTTGTTTTCTCTTGCTTCCTGAAATGTGTTTTTGGTAGAGAAGTAATTAAATGCTTTTTAAAAAATAGATGTTAAAGGTTAATTGCAGAAGTGTATCATCCCAGCTTTTATCAAAAGACAGCTGACAGCACGGCAGGCAGGGGTGGTTGGTATGGTTTGGATAATACTAATTTATTTTTCCATAAAATAAAGGTTACAGCTGAGTGAGGGAGGGGAGGTGGATGGTGCACTGGGTGACCGTTCTTTGCACAGGGTTAAGCCCCAGTGGTGTGGAACAACAATCCAGCTGGAAGATCTCATTGCTTCATTCTGTGAATGAAGGCAGGATGATGTTATTTAGAAGTAAGCAAGTGGCGTTTCCAAACGTGTTCCAAGGCTGCAGTCTGTTCTGTTCCCATTTGCCAAAGGGATTGCCATCAAGGGCAGCATTTGGCTGTGACATTGGTGGTCTCACTCTGAATTCCACTCATTTACCCCATGTTGCTGTTCTTCGAGGGGAAAACTCAAAAGCAGCTGGTGGGCTCTTCTGTTATTTTTGGGGGGTGGGGGAGAGGGTGTTATATCCTGTTTAAAAAAACTAATTATTTGAAAGTAACATTCCCCATGAATTTTCAGGGCTAGGAGGGCACACTAAAAATTCCTTCTCTACCATCCTTGAGCAACGTGTGTGCTCCTAAAGAGGGGATTGTGCAGACATTCCAGATACTGGTGATGTGCAGACGTTCTGGGTCCAGGTGTCCTGCAGACATTCTGGAATTCATGTCCTGTAGGCATTCTGGATACAGGTCTCCTGCAGATGTTCTGGATCCAGATGTCCAGCAGATATTCTGGATGCAGGTGTCCTGCAGGTGTTCTGGATCTGCGAGTTCCAGCGCCACTGAGGCGGTTCCCTCCCTTCCTGGGGGTTTTTCCAGCATGCCGTGGGTGTTTTGCTGGGGGAGCAGTGGGAGAGCTCTGTGCCTGTCCCTGTGTGTGACACTGTCCCCTTTCCTGCCCCGTGCAGTGACCAAGACCGTGTGTGCAGAGCAGTGTGACGGGCGCTGCTACGGGCCCTACGTCAGCGACTGCTGCCACCGCGAGTGCGCCGGCGGCTGCTACGGACCCAAGGACACCGACTGCTTCGTACGTGGCATTTTTCTTACTCTTCCTGCCAGTCACTCTGCAGATTCTTAATGCTGTAACCCAAAAAATTCACAATTTCATGCCTTCTGATGTATTGCGTGCACACTCACAGATTCAGGATGCAAATTTTAGCATTTAGTATTTTTCATGTTCTATTAACATCATTTATCTGCTTAATATTACTCATTAACAGATCTATCAAATTTGTAAAAACAGATTGGGAACCATTAATGTGCTTATCTCTGTGATTTTTATCTTTTCCTTTTCCAAAATTAGCTTTTAGAGGTGACAGCAGATTTTTAAAAGTATTTGTCATTATATTTGAACATAGTTTTTATGAGTGCTCTGTGTGCTTTTCATATGAAAGTCAAGAATACTATTTAGTTTCTTTGTGCAAGGCATTCCCTATTTCTGCGAGACTTATTTTAAATTCAGCTTTTTTACTGGATGTGCTTCTTCGTGGAGATGGAAGGAAAGTGATTCCCAGAACACTCTCCCTCAGATGCACGTTAGTACATGGAAAGAAGAAATGGCTTCAGATGGAAAGAAGAAATGGCTTTTCCTTTAAAGAAATGGGCCATCTAAATGTCCAGGCCTTTAGAAAATCTGTCTTGTTTCTAAACCATTATTTCTAAGAGTTTTAGCAGCTTTAGAACCCAAAACTGATCTCAAAAAAGGTGTAGCTCATCACAGTGGATCTATGAGACAAGGTTTGCTAATGGTTTCAGGGGAAGCAAAGCTAAGTCTAAAGAAGCCTAGACTTAGAACCTGCATAGAAAGGTGAGTTTTCAAAGGTACCCTCGTGTTCAAAGAGACAAATACCTGTGAACTTGACTGCCAAGTGGGGTTGGGAAGAAGGAATGGAAAATTGCATATATTTTGAAACTGTAGGCAAGTGACTCATAATGAACTGGAAAAAAAAAATCTTTCCCTGGCTGGCCCTGACTGTTTGATAGTGATAGATTTTGTGCTTCAAAATCACACTCTAAATGCTGTTCTTTGGCTGCTGATGAGATGTAGTGGTGGCCTGACAGCCACCAACAGGATTTACTAAAGCTGTTCTCTCTGTCTTTTCACAAGTAGAGGCTCAGCACATATGGTATGGGTAATTCAAGAGTCCCTGGAAGTTCTCTGTTGGCTTTGAATTAGAGAGACAGGAAAATACCAGTCTTTCTTGTGTCATGTTCAATATGAATATGTGAAGGAAAGAGGCAAAATGCAGTCATTGTTCCCAAGTGAGCATTGAGGAACATCCTTGGAGCTGATGTGGTGATGTTTGCAAAGGTTAAGGGCTTTGTTAAGTAAAACTTCACAAAAGGCCTTGTAAAATTATGGCTCAGGCCTGTTACTTTGGCTAAGTAGAAGAGGACTTGGGAAAGACACCCAGCTGAATTAGAGGTAGAAAAACAAGTAATATAACCATCATGTTCACATTGGGGTGTATAGTGTCCACATCGTGGTGTATAGTGGTTGTTACACTTATGTTTGTTATGATTTAAAACTATGTAACTGGGAGAGGCCTAGCTGCTTATAAAGGCCTGGTTTTGTTAGACTTCCTGAATGGTGGCAGCTAGAAATAATACACATGCTAAAAATCAACTGGTATGGTTTTTTTCTGGTACAGCAGAGAAGCATCCAGGGTTTATTCTCATTCCTTTCTGGCCCCAGAGCAATGTAAAAGAAATTCAGCAGGGGTCTGGCAATTTTCAGGACTAGTCATTACTTGCTTAGACACAGTGGGTGAAAAGTGTAACCCTTTAGGCTATAGACAACTGTGCTTAGCTTTCAGCTGAGACACATAGCTTTGTTTTTTCCCTGTGTATTTCCCGTGCTTTTATTCACAAATTAGCAGCATTTAGCACAAAATGCTAGAAATTTGCATATATTATGAAGCAATTACAAATGTATATAAAACATTTCAGTCATAAATTAAAAGTTTTCAGATCTTCTAGATGAATTTTTCCTGAGAATTGCTGTGTCTCCAAGGAGTATTTGTGTGCTTTACTTTGTGCATTTGCTAAACTGTTATCAGAGAATTGTCATGTACATGATGGAGTACCTTTGAAGTCAACATGTAAGAAATGGGTTGAGGAAACAAACTAAATTAGTATTTATTAATAAGCAAAAGTACAGCTTATGAAGCATTACAAATCCTTTAGAACATTATGGCATCTTGCAACAGCATCCTGTTCTAAATACGGTTTTAATATCTGTAGATAAAATTCATCCATCCTCCTCCATCTGCTGCCATCCAGTCATTTGCATATTCAGTTCTAAAAGCAAGACAGTAATCATTATCTGACATAAATGCGAGCAAACATTTTAGAGCGAAGTTTTTACTGCTGTTTTTATCTCAGATTCAAACTGAGTCTAGAACTTGAAATGCACAGGAGGGCCTGGCTGACTGCCTAGTGGAACCAGAAAAGTGACACAACCCTATTCTTCTAGTGGATATGCCATCCAGTTCTGAGTAAAGTGTTTATCTTTGTAAGAGGAAAAAAAAATCTGTTTCTATGAAAAAAACTGGCAGGTTTTATAACAGGCATTTTAAAGGACCAGGCAAGGCAGGATCAGCAGTTTTGCTTAGCACATGCTCCATGTAGGACCGTGCTTTTATCATGGATCTCCCTGCTTGTTCCTTTCAGCAGCAGATTTTGTCCTTGGATGCATTATTAGCCTCTCCTTTCTGAAATCTTCTGGCATGACAGGCCCCAGGGTCCTGCTGGTCCTGATCCAGATGGAGATAAGGACTGCTAGTAAAATCAGCAGAAGAGAGGAATCTTTTTTCTCTCAGTCCTGGCCAAGGGGACAGAACACATATATTATTGTTATACTTGTTGACTCTTTAAAGACACAGAACCATCTGTATTTTAACAACCTGGAAAAAGACCAGAAGGATTCACTCCTAGACTAACACTTCTAAAGCAGCCTGGATTGCAGGTTAGTGGGGAGGCAATACCCAGGAACAGTGGCTGCCTAAACTGCTAAAGGGATCCAAGCCAGGCTACAGCTTTCATATTCATACAAATTTTTCATTCATGGTATGCTCTGTGAAAATTACTCCAACAGTTTTCTTATAATCTGTGGTTAAAACTGTAGACATGATGTGTGCTGATAAGGAATGTCAAAATCAGTGGGCCTTTCTACTCCTAATTACCAACCTCGCATGGTCAATTGTTTTCCCTGCATCCCATTACTTTTGTTATCCACACACTCTCCTCATTTGTCAGGGCCCTGTCCTCTGTCAGCTGTGCGTGGCAGAGCTTGAATGCTAAGTGGGACAAAGTCCTATTTTCCTCTCTGTGTGTGAAGCAACTGACCTTGTTAAACTTGCCACTTAGGGAAATGGCCCCCTCCTGTGCTAGCTTAAAAGAAGTTCTTATCCCTCTTGCCTCCTAATTGGGAATTACAGTTTTCAGCTGGATGACGTGCTCATGCTGTAAGAAATATAAAGGGTTGGACCTCTGAAAAAGTCATTAGCATTTGCTTAGACTATGATAAATAGCTGCTCACTCTTGGCAGTTTTAGAATGTCACATCAAGTCGAGAATTAGTTGATGGTGACTAGTTATGAAACAAATTACGCTGTTGTTTTGGTTTTGTAGGAAGTGGTGTAACAGGCAACTGTTGCCAATTAAGGGGGCTCTCCAAACTCCCTAATTTGAAAAGTCACATATTTGCCAAGATCCTAGCAAAAATCCAAGTAGCCAAAATGAGTGTTAGCGAGCTCTGTATCACATTCCTCACTGTCACAGAAAGTCTGAACAATCAAGGCCATCTTTTACACCAAAAAAAAAGATAAACCACCCCTAAAGCAGCTGTATGATTTAATTGCATATTATTTTTTCTCCCTCGTTTTGCAGGCCTGTATGAATTTCAATGACAGTGGAGCTTGTGTCACGCAGTGCCCCCAGACCTTTGTGTACAACCCCACCACCTTCCAGCTGGAGCACAACCACAACGCCAAGTACACCTACGGCGCTTTCTGCGTCAAGAAGTGCCCGCGTGAGTGCTGTGCTATCTGCCCCGCTGCCTGCCTTCTCCTGCAGTCATGGGAAGCTGGAGTTGCATTTCAGGAGCCTTAAAAACAGGGAGAGAATGAGAGCTGAGTGCAGAGCACAATCTCTCCAATCACTCCACGTGTGCTTGCAGCCTGTAATAGCTCAGTCAGATGGTAGCTAAAGGCAGTGATGTTCTGTGCTGCTGGCAGGTCCCAAGGATCCTAGAGTGATTTTCCTAAAGAAAGGTGGTTTCTGTTTTCATTTCACTTGTTGCATTCATGCATTAGATCAGTATTTGCAAACTCCAAAATAGTGGAAATAAATAGTTTAAATAGCGGGATTGCAAAAGGGCATGAATTTTCGTTTCAGAAAAATAACAGTCCACCACCAGCACCTGGAACCAATTGCTTTCATGATATTGATGCCCCTGACTTGGAGTAATGATGATTTGACAGAAAGTTACCTGGAACAGTTCTGTCCCAATGAGGAATAAACTTGTCATACTGATAGGAATGCAGTCTTAAAACTCCAGAGTAAAATTAGAGGGGAAGAGAGAGTTAAAAAAAGAAGAATCCCATGCATGTAAAACCCACCTGCTTCTGAGATACCAGCCAGATGATGACAAGAAACAGAAAAAATTATAGTGTCATCACTTACACAGTCTTTGAATCTGCTGGTTTAATTGGAAAGAATAATTAAGGAGCTAGTATTCTTGCTCTGCCTATCATTCCATGAAGGCTTACAGTTGTGCATTAATCATTTTATCCATAAATTACGTGTAAGAAGGATGGGTGATCTATATTAAATGGAGCCATAATTCAACCCAACCCAAAATCCCAGTTTGGAATCTCTGTGGAGGACTGGCAGCAGCCAGGAGCTGTGACCACCAGGGCCTAGTTTTGCCTGTAATAGTTGTAGATTTGTTGAAGGAAGATTGGCTTGTTAAGAACCTGATATTATGCACTATAAGGGATATAATTCTTTGCCCAAATATTTCATTGAACACTTACCTTTTTTCTCCCTTTCTTATCAGTATCAAGCATTTAGGTAGGATCAGTCTATATCCCTTTGGCTGTTGTTTTACAGGGAAAGGAATGAAATACTTGTCATTGTCCTGTGCACTGCTTTATCCCAGATGTATATTGTGTGCATTGAAAATACAGGACAGGACAGACCATTTGCTTTATTTCTCTCCAATTACTGTAACTTTTTTTTCCCTACACATAATAATAAAGCCAAATGGGGGGAGAAAGAGGCATCAGGCCTAACAACTCATGGATTTTTCTAAGTCTCTGATATTTGGCTTATACACTTCTGAAAACGCAGAACTTTGAATGTTAATGTCACTGGGAAAGTGCTAAGGTAATGAGGTATTGACACAGAGCTCAAAAACATGCCCCAGCTTTTATTCACTTGCTGCCAATATCTCCTTTTTCTTTTCAGACAACTTTGTGGTAGATTCCAGCTCGTGTGTCCGGGCATGTCCGAGCTCCAAGATGGAGGTTGAAGAAAATGGTATTAAGATGTGCAAGCCCTGCACTGACATTTGTCCTAAAGGTAGGCAGTGGTTCAATATAAATTTACTTGAAAGTAGTCTACACAGGATGTTACTTTGGCATGAATTGCCCTTCATGAGTGTGTTGTAGAATATGAATAGCCTTTGAATACCCACAAAACTTTGAGCTCTGTAAGTTGTGTGTCAAGCACATAGAATAGAGTGAAAATTTATTAAGTTGTAATGGTAGTATAACCAAACCAATTACTTTTTATTAGATACAAATGAAGGGGATTTCTCTGTTGGTTTTTAGAGAAATCTGAAAGAATTCTTCATTGTGTTATTTTAATGACAAGTATTTCCTAGGGGTGTTTTAGCATTGTCCTTTTGTCATTCCAACAGGGGCCAAACAAAAAACCCTGACTTCAGAAGTCTGGGATGTCTCATATTTGTTGATACAACATTAGGTTTCCATTTCCTTCCTCTGTCTCTGCTTTCCCAGAATTTTCTATCTCCTTTTCCAGTGTCTCAAACGCAGACTAGTGATGGTTCTGTTGAGAAGACTGAAACCTGTAGGTTACTTTGCTGTTCTAGNCTTCATTGTGTTATTTTAATGACAAGTATTTCCTAGGGGTTATTTAGCATTGTCCTTTTGTCATTCCAACAGGGGCCAAACAAAAAACCCTGACTTCAAAAGTCTGGGATATCTCATATTTGTTGGTACAACATTAGGTTTCCATTTCCTTCCTCTGTCTCTGCTTTCCCAGAATTTTCTATCTCCTTTTCCAGTGTCTCAAACACAGACTAGTGATGGCTCTGTTGAAATCTGTAGGTTACTTTGCTGTTCTAGACTCCAGCAAGGAGACTTTCTGCTCCCTGCTTGAAGCTCTGTGGAGCAAAGCATCATAGGTTTTCCTACATGGGCCCATGCCACTTTTCACTCTCTATGGAAGCCACATCTGGCTTAATTGTGGTAAAAAATAGTTGTTGTTGAATAGATGGTTTTATGCATGAAAACACAGGTATAGAGTTCCTTAGAATTCCCTCACTGAAGCTATCACATGTTTGTAAAAGCTTCTGCTGGTAGCTGCCATTAGAGGAGCCCAGTTAGGAAGACAGAATACATTATATGGTTGAAGTTATGAGGGATTTGTTCCTGGTTGCATCCTGTGTCCCAGAAAATGCAGCTAAATTACACAGGCTACACAGAGGAATTCCCTCACTGGTTGTCAGTTTCTCTCTATGTGGCTAATGTGCTGATTGAGCTGGTAAATGACAAGTTATTTATGCAAACTTTTAAAGGGCCTTATGGCATGGATGGTTAAGTTCACAAATCCACCAGAGAAGGGGACCTCTGTGATGCCTTGTGAAGGCTGACCTAGAGCAGAGGCTGGACAGAGCTAAAGAGTAAAGCAGGGATTTATTNCAGAAGAACACACCTAGGCAGTACAGAATCTGAAAAATATAAAAGCTAAAACCTGAGGCATCATTTCCCCCCAGCAATGTTAGGGCCCCTCAGTTTCTGCAGTGCCCAGTGCACCAAGAAATGGCATGGCTGGGCTCAGTGGGATTTTGTGTGGTTGATACTCACTTTTATATGCCATGTGAAATACTTAACCTGTGTGCCAGGGTTCTGTGGCAGGTTCTGTAGCTCACTGTTTGTTTTAAATTGGCATGTGCTTCTTTGGGAATATGGGTCAAGGATGTTGTTTTAACACCTCTCTGCTGAATGAGATGAAGGCTCCTGTCTGTAAGGACAACGTGTTCTGATTCAGCAATTGTTTTCCCCAGTTCTTTACACAAGCTCCTTGTTTTGGCAGCATGTGATGGCATTGGGACAGGGAGTTTGGTGTCAGCTCAGACGGTGGATTCCAGCAACATTGACAAGTTTGTAAACTGTACCAAGATCAATGGCAACCTCATCTTCCTTGTCACTGGGATTCATGGGTAAGTGACAAAATGTTAAGATGTTCCCTCATGGTGCCCGCTGAAACCAATTGCATCCACCTCTTAATGATGGCTGTAGGCTTCTTTTATGCAATAGCAGATCCAGGATAAATTAGTTTTCTGCCTTCCATTGTGAAGAAAACCATTGCCTCGATTCTTAAGATTCAACCTCTGGGAAAAGAAAGGGTGGATTAATTGTTTGCACTAAAAAGAGAAAAGACAACAATGATTCCTTGGTTACTTTATGAGTTCCTCAATACTGGCTTACAATAAAGGCTGATTAGAGAATAGAAGGGAGAAAAGGAAGTTATCTTCCATGAGTTTGTTTAAATTTTGTATGGCCAGAAGAATAATATGCAGAGAGGCAGCCTCTCTTAGCTTGTCATAGTCTATGTGGCTGTCAGTACACATACATGCACAAAAGCTGCCCTCTTGTCAATCAGTTTTGAAGAATCTGTTCAGTTTCAGTTGCAGAGGCACACAGAATCCACTGGTGTATAAATCCAGTATTTTGGTTTAAATTTTGCTCATTGTAATAGGTCCAGAAAAACCTCAAAGTGTCACATGTCACACGGCTCTGCCCTGGCCAAATGACCCATCGAGAAGCTGGATGGAAACCAGTTAAATCTCACAGGACAGGAAAAAATCAAGTAAATGCAAGACAAGCAACTGGAGCCCATGAGCAATTTTGTGTGGATTAATCCAGTGCATTACAAGAAATTTCAATTTGAGTAGAAGAACTGCTTTTGCAGGAAAAATTATAATAGCTCATTTAAAAATCTGTCTAAATTAAAAGAACCAAACCCAACCTTGAATACAATTGTACTTGTCTGAAAAATATCTAAATTTGGACCATAAGCAGAAAGTTAAAATATTCAGTTCTATTTTACAGAAGATAAGGACATGTAATGTTGAAACTGTGTAGCACTTTGTATTTCATTCTTGATGAAGAAAACTCACTTCAGCAAGCCTAAAGTATGAGGGCACTGAGTTCTGCAACCCTAAATTTTTCTACAGCATGGATTACATTAGTAGACGTTAAAAGAAGATTTGAGAATGAATGAAAATATCTAGATTTCTGGAACACCTTTTTTATTTAAAGTTTCAATTACATTTTGCAAACCAGCAATATGGAAGGGAAATTTAAAAAATGACACTGACTAGACAAGTAGTTTGTTATATAAATGGACAGTATAGAGAAACAACAATCTCAGTTCCTCTCCAACTTCGCTTTTGTCACAAATTCATTTATTCACAATGAACTGCAAATTTTAGCATATGAATTTTTAGTGTTTTAGGTTGTAGGGACCTAAACTCTGGTTCTCTGGGAAATTGGAAGACTTTTGGTGGTGGCAGAGAATAATTTCGGGGAAAGATGCAGAGCATATTTCTTGTTGTTGTTGTTTCCATTGGAAACTGCTCTTGCAATTGATCCTGTCCTTCTTTTTGGTCCTGTGGTTCTGTAGCCTGGTTCTTTCCTGAGCACATGAACTTAAAGTCTTCGTGAATTTGTTATAATATATGTAAATATATATGTAATGATGAATGTTTTTATACACAACTATTTAAAGTCATTAAGATATACACTATTCCACTGTTTTATATGTTGATAAAACATCAGACATTTGGCTGTTTAAGGGGTTTAAGTGTATATCTGCATCTTTAAAGCTATTTTATCTTCAGAATTTAGAGGTGAAATTCAGCTGCCTCATGTTTATTGCAGGCAAGGGTTTTCCTTTTTTTGATGGTAATGCAACTTGAAAGCAAAGTGCTGTGTTTCTGTTAGGTAGTCAAAACTTATTATTTAGTTTTCTGAGAGCCCCACATTGTTAAAATGTGTTTGATGCCTCTGTGGCCCACTGGGCTTTTTTGTTAACATTCTAGAACTCCTTTTGTTGCTGCTAGGCTGGCGTCACCTCAGGGTGGTTAGAGGTGACCCCATCAGTGTGTCCCCTCCTAGACTTGTGAGGCCTGTCCCCAAAGACAGCCAGGTGGATCACCTGCATGTTTCAGTTCCAAGAATCACATGTCCTGGAAAGCAAGAGGAGGAGAGGAGGAAATGCCTGCTCCACATTTATTGGGGATGTTTCCTGCTCTCAGAAAACACACAGAAATACCATAACACGCTATTGTAGAGGAATTTTTGTTTGTTTTAAGCTTCTGGTTGACTTTTTAAATAGGGGAGGAAAGTAACATATTTACTAAATGATGGCACTCTCAAAATCCAGGTCTTTTTATCTTTTTTATGCTATGGCTTATCTAAGTTTAAAATTTTAATTTTTAGAGGTTATTTCATTTCTTATTGACAAACTTGCTTGGCAAGGATCCATACTTTTAGAGGCTCCTTGTTCAGCACCTTCTAAAAAGTGTGCCCTTCAAATGCCATGTGTCAGGAACTGCTGGCATGCTCTTAGCTTTGTTTTGCTTATAGCTTGTCCCTCCTTTCAGGAGCAGCTTTTACCATTCCTGGAAAAAACACTGAAAATTCATCTTTCCTTTAGCAAGGTCACTCATGGTTGTTTAGAATTCCTTAATTTTCCATTGCATAAATATTTGCTTAAACATGGATGGGTTGAGCCTTTATGTTCCTTCAAGATGATGTGGGAGAAGTTAGACCCAGATCTTCAGGAACAACAGGCTGAAGAAGCTTGGTGCATACCCTCATAAAAGCAAAGTTTTGAGCACCTTAATGCTGTTTCCTACATGGTATGGCTTTGAGAACATGATCTTTTCTTATTTAGAGTGTCACATTGTGAGATTTTAATCTTTCAGAGACCCATACCACACGATCGCTGCCATCAATCCAGAGAAATTAAATATCTTCCAGACAGTGAGAGAGATAACAGGTAACACACTTCTGATCTCCTATAATCTGCATTAATTAATGAATTCATTCTCACTTTGCATTTGTGGTTGTCACGTGTTGGGTTTTCTGAAGAACACAAGGTACTTGTTTTCATTAAGCTCATCACGCTATAATTTTTATGAAAAATTAATACAGAAAACTTCACTATCCATAGATTTTCACAACTGTGTTGTCCTTTGAACACAGGATGCCCATTATGGCAGATGCTAAGTGGACAAAGGATCTTGGTCCCATGTTTACATTTGGGAAACCATTTTATTCACCTGAAAGCATTTGAAAGTTCTAGTCTGCTTTTACAGCTCCTTCCCTTGGCCTAACAGAGGATGCTGCTGCAAGTTAACTTTTGTAATTTAAAGACAGATGTATAATGTGGTGTTGAGTGGTGGTAGTGTGTCCCATTTTTTGACTTTTCAATGGGGTCATAGAGCTGGGTATTCAGTACTTTATATTCTTGCATCATGTTTCACCATGCAGGGGACAGGGAGGGAGATACTACAGCTCTGAGTTCTCATTTGATTTCTGATTATGTATAGGTAGGGAAATGGAAAAAAATCGTTCTATTTCATGCACAAGAAAAACCCACCAAAATATCTTTGGGCACCACAGCTTGATTGTAGCTGTGTGGAGCTCAGCATGCTTCACCTCTCAGAAGTTGTGAATTTCAGCAAACTGGTGGGATTACAGAGGAAAGTAAACTCTTAATCTCTTCCTAATTAATATCAAAGATAATCTGGCACCAGGATGAATGTTATTTGCCATTCCTAAACACGCTAATTGACAGTCTCAGCCCTGCTGCTGAAGTGGAATTACTCCTGTGCTTAACTATGTGTATTATAGTGCTGAATCAAAGTCATGAGGAGCTGGCCTCTCTGAAGGTCTGTGCAGCACAACACACCTTGTGCAGAGAGTGAGCAGTCCTGACCTTGGAAATCAGGACAAGTTCTCCTTCTCTTTTTTTGGAGGAGATGGTGGTGAGCAGCCTGTGAGTCTGCAGCTTTCCTTATTTATTTCTTTTCCTCAAGCTGGCACTGTATTTCCTGTATAGGCTAAGCCTGTCCTAACTCACACGTGGCTGAAATAATTTGCATTCACGTGTTTGCCTTTTCCTCCTTCAGGCTATTTGAACATACAGTCATGGCCTGAGAATATGACAGACTTCAGGGTGTTTTCTAACTTGGTTACCATCGGTGGGAGAGCTCTCTATAGGTAAGGTACTTCTCTGTTGGTGGAATACTTTATTAGTTTTCTGTGATTCTTTGTTCAGAAGCAGAGAATGCAACATCCTTTGGGAAGGACATCATAAATTGATATATTTTTTTTCCTGTTACCAAGGAGTTCATTATCACTATCTTTGCTAATCAGTTGTTTATAATGGGTAATACCTTCTCAACATAATTATTTTAAAAAACAGTCCTGGTTCATGGCTGTAGCTATTACCTCATTGTCTGGAACTTACATTTATGGTTTAAAATACCTTGTGAAGAAACACAGTTGAAAAGGAATGAATAATAGAATGTAGCCTCATTATTAGGAGTTTATATAGTTGTGATTAGACAGGCAGGCTCATATGCCCTAACAACAAAATGGTTTTAAGAAGGGAAAAAAGTTGCAAGAACCTTGAAATCACTGAGGCACCTTGCAGGTGAAGTGTTCATGAGCTCTGTAGTGCCATTTTTACCAGAGGTGTTTCATGTTTCAAACTGGGATGGAGAAATTGGTTTGAAGAGAAGAAAGCATGGTGAGAAATGCTGAGGGAAGCACAAGGAGGTACCTGAGTAATTTATACAGCAGCCCCTGGATCCCCACTTTGGAGCTGGAGTAAATCAGGCATGGGATTCTGCTGGCATGTTAAACAGCAACCTGAGCAGAATATGAATAGCAGTGAAACCTTGAGGTTGAATTACAGCCCTGCAGTCTGTTCCAAGGCAGCAATTTTTATTTGGAACAGCTGGGAAACAATTATCATCATTAAAATACAATAACTTAAGGATGCCCAGAAACTGGATATTGTCTTCACTAATCTTCAGTCATAAAATATGTGCAGTCATTTTCATGTTGTGCAGACAGTCATTTACTGTTCCTTTGATGAAGAAAGGCGATAACCACGGCTTACAACCAAAGAAAAATGAAATGTACAAAGTGGGCTGGGAAAAAAACCATGAAAATAACAATTTCTTCTTGTATTACTTGAAATGACATTAATTTGATGCCTGACAGAAGATGTTTTAATACACTCTCCTTAGCATATAAACTACCATAGTATTAATGCTGTTGAAAGAAAAACCTGGATTTTATTCAGTTTTCTTAACGGCACATTAACTCAAAAAAATCTGTTAATGGATGAAATGAAACTGGTTGAGAAGTTCTGTTGGCTTACTTGGCCTAGTGTTATGAGCATCACAGCTTGTGGTATCCCACTCCTGACAGGACTCATAATTTCCTAGCCAATGGAACTGGATGTTGACTCAGAAAATATTTGTGTTAACACAAAATAAAAGTTTATATTCATTAAAAAAAATTCCTGAACAATTCTCAGTTTTTCCAGAAAGATCATCTTGACACTTGGAACTAATTCCAGTTGGCAACTCCCTACCAGATATATTAAGTTGTGCCTTCTGAAGCTGATTTCTATTCTCTCACTTTTGTTCTCATCCCAGTGGCCTTTCCTTGCTCATCCTCAAGCAACAAGGCATCACTTCCCTGCAGTTTCAGTCCTTGAAGCAAATCAGTGCTGGCAACATCTACATCACAGACAACAGCAATTTGTGCTACTACCACACTGTCAACTGGACCAGCCTGTTCAGCACCCCCAGCCAGAAGACAGTGATCCACAGGAACAGAAGGGCAGAGAACTGCAGTAAGTGCCTGCTGCTCACTGCCACCAGCTCACCTGGGGGCTTGGGCACCTCCATGGGCATCAGGGCAGCTGTGGTCACTCACAGCATCCAGGGATTTGGCCCAGTCTGAGCAGGAAAATGAAAGGGTTTAAGGGGTGAACAAAGGAAAGGGGGCAGAGAGAGAGAGCTGCTTCCTTAGCATGATGGGAATGTTCCAGTTTCACAGATATGAATTCCAAAGGCTGTGAATGGAGGGTTCATGACTTTACAGCCCTTTCCTGATGGAGTGGGATTAGCATCTTCTGCTTCCCCCACCCTAAGTGGCCCTATCTTAATCCAGAATGGTGCTCTGGGGACTGTTTTAGGTCACCAAGTTCTCCCTTTTTGTATTTGACTTATCTGATAAAAAATACTACCTCAGGAAAGCTTGCCAGCACCTAGGCTGAGATCATAGTACTGAAGAGCCAAAGAAAGCTCTGTAGCAGATAAAATAACTTGTTTATATAGAAATCAGGCAGCAAATTGCATCAATACAGGCATATTGTAGAAGCAAAGCAGTTCATTTTAAGCATCTGTTAGACTGCTTGCAGGAGAGAAGATGCATTAAATTGCTGTATGTTTAAGTGATATTGCTGATTTTGGTGCTCTGACCAGCCAAACATGTGTGCTTTGGTTTTTTTCAAGCTGTGGTCATATTTTTGACTTGCACTTTAGTTCTTTCTTTCTGTTGGCTTGAGGGTTTTTTGTTTGTTATTTTTTAAGGGATTTTATTTCTTTTTTTTTTCCCCTCTCCCCTCCCTTTGAAGTGCTCTTCTGCTCTGAGTTTCTGTGCTCATCACTGCAGTGTAAGTGTACCTTCAGTGTTAGGTGAAATACAGCTGGAGCTTTGGCTCTGCTGCTCAGTTACTTTTCTAATCTCTCCTACCATGGAAGAGCCACAGGAAGTACAAAGTCTTGTTTGCTCAACCTCCACGTGGTTTTGGTTCTGTGGCATTTTAATTATTATTAATTTATTAGGCTACTTCTTTACATGCAAGTTTAAAAAGTGAAGATTAAGAAAATGCTGCTTGCTGTCAGTGCAGGCAGGTTTTACTGTGACAGTGCCTGAGGATGTTGGGTTTTTCTTTTGCCCCTACATAGAAAGCCAGCTATAAAAGTAGAGTATTTATTGGGAAATAGAGGTGATGGCACATCTGCCCATGGATGTGGCACTGCTTTTTGCTTTCCCCGGCAGTGTAACAGGATCACATGGTGAGGAACCACCTAGTTCTGCACTAGTGCTCTAGCAACAACTGTGTTTTGTGTGGCATGAAGAAAGAATTAGTCTTTTTGAGATTTCCCAGGTGGAGTTTTTGGGCTGACAGAACAGAAGAAGGAAGAAGCTCAAGGTTTTGTTGACCGTGAAAGAGTCACTAAGGTTACATTCCCAGATCTGGGTAGGTCCATCTTGCCAGGAGATACATGAACTTGTGAACCTTCTAGAGAGCACAGGTTTCCTCTCTACCAGATGAAAAACTGCTTACCATGGGAGAAAAATCATGCTCTTGGTGCTCTGATGTTTTCTTATCTTAGATTGGCTTACCTTAGCTGTCTGATTATCATGCAGTATTTAATGAAAGAACAATCAACTTTCCTTCATTTCCAGACATGTAATATAAAGAGAAACCAAGCAGTAACGAGGTGGAGGACAGGCCTCATGTCCCAGCCAGAAATGATTCCTCTTTTCTTCAAGCTTTCTGTAACCTCCCACATGTCAGGAGACAATGGGAGATCACTCAGGTGAATTTTGTAAGGTGCTTTTTCCCTTCATGCAGTAGTGTCCCAGTTGTTTCACTGTTCTTGAGAGTTTTGGGACATAGCTGAACACAGCAGTTTGCAACATAATCTTGAATTAGTTGTCAGGGCTCCTTTGTCAAATACCTCTTTGCCCTTTCCTGGGATCTCTCTGTTTGAATCCCTTTGAAGCTGCCACAGCTACTGAAAGATGGGCTTCCAGAGCAAATGGAAACTGGGATGTGCTGTCACAGCATCCTTTCACTTGGAATGCCTTGTCACTACATCTGCACACAAAGGGAAAATGCAAACTTTATTTCACCTCTGGCTTGGTGAGGATGTATTATAATAGACACTTATCATTTTCCAGGAAGCAAAAATACTCCTGAAGACATTTTAGGAGATTTAACACCACGGGAATCTTAAAGAGGGTAACAAATCTTATTTGTTTCCTTTTTAAGCTGTCACAATGTAATTGCTTAACTGCTTGGTCCCTCCAGGACCAAGGGGCTGGTTTTAAAAGTGGACTCTAACCTGTGTTCATTAAATGGACAGTGGGTAATGAGCACAGGCCAGGGGCCAAGTGGATCCAGGTGTGAGGCAGTGCAATCCCAATAGGAGCAGTGGTTTCTTCTCTTCTCACACATCTGTGTGAATGAATTGATTAAAGTTTTGTGGCCTTTTAAGAGCCAGCATTAGCTGAGAAGAGCTTTGCTGCTCCTTCAGCTCTGCCTGTCAGCCAGCACCTCTCTGGGGTTAGATGGGTGCTGCTGCAGGTTGGATGTCTCCCTGCACTCTGCAGGATCACTTGGAGTAAGGCAGCACTGGCCCGTGGAGCCAGATGCAATTCTTTAGCACCCTTTGGAGCATCTGGCATGCCCAGGATAGGCCAGCAGGGGTTTAGGAGAGTTTTCCCTGCACCTTCCGCTGACTGACAGTGTGGGATCTGAGGGTGAGCCTCCAGGGTTCCCATTTCTGCCTTTCCCTTATTTTGCCTGCTCTGGACACTGATCCTGCTGATGTTTCGGTACATGCCCCCACCTTTTGAGTGCCCAATGAGCCTCACCAGAATGGGGATGGAGATGTGTAAGCAAATATCTGGAGAATCAGCATCCATGCTGTGTGGCAGAAATACTGTCTGCTTGCTTGGTAACCAGCAGGGCGTGAATTGTTAATAAAAATATTAAAAAAAGTCATAACAAGATGACTTATTAATAAACCAAAGGGATTTTTTCACATGGTTTTCAGTCAAGAAACCAGTCTAAAAAATGTCAGTTATTACAGTCACTCTCAGGTATTTATTATTACTTCCTTGTATATTTTGAGCCACTATTAGTTCGGAGTTTGTTTGTTCTTTTTTTTTTTTTTTCCTTTCTACCCTGTTATAGTTAATGGCTTAAAGCAAATTACAGCAAACTTTTTCTGTCAATCTGTAGCTTTTCTCAAAACTAATGTAAGAGCTCCCAAGATCTTCTAGCCACCAATGTATTTAAGTGACTTTCATGACCTGACACAATGTGATGATGTCTTTCCCACGCCATTTACGCTGTGTTCAGCTGATTCTACATCAGTGAGGAAATACTGAGAAGAAGTTGCAGGGGGAGTAAAAGTTTTGTGGAAAAGTTTGGTTGGTGCTAATGCTTCATCTTTGAGATAATGCTGGCATGATAGAGTTTGGGAAAACCCTTGTTTGTTTGTTTGTTTGTTTTTTTCTTTTTTTTTTAATGATGAAGACAACAGATTTCAGCCAGTGGAAAATGCTGCAACATTTTCCAACATGCAAAATATACTTTATATTCCGCATTCCCTCAATTATTTCATCCTGCTGTTTACACCACTTCTTAACAATGTTGAAGTAGTCCCTAAATCTTTCACTGCCTCCAAGATGAGTTTTTTTTTTTAATATGTTAAAAGCCTAGGCAGACTTCTTTTTTTTGTAAAATACTGAAAATATAGGAGCAAAAGATGTGTGTGCTTTTAATTAAAAATAAAAAGAAATCCATAAACCCTCAGGATACTCTAATGCTTTGTGTTGTCTTTCTAAGATGGTGCCATGCAGGGCCAGAAAGGGGGTGTCCACAGAAGGGATGTGACCTCTCCCTTCTCCACTTCCCTACACACTTCCAGGGGTAGAAATGTCAGTGTCCAAGCTCGTGTGCAGAGGGAATGGAACAAATCACCAAGGAAAGGGGAGGTAGATTTTACCTTTGCTCCATGCTGAAGTGAAAAGCCTGCCTTTTTTCCTCAGCATTTTTTTTTTTATGGAACAGTCAGAGGTGACTCATGTGAAATATGAGTGCACACAAAATAAATGCAGAAAAAGAATGTTCTTTTATCCAAAGTTACTTGAACAATTCTCTTAGCTTTAGTGACACCTGCAGTGTAAGGTGAAACCCTTCTAGGCAAAGGTTGTTACAGATGTGATTATTATGAATTATATCAATCTAGCCACCAATTAACAACTTGAATAAATGATTACATTCATTATAGGGCATGATGTAAAGCTAATTGAAGTCTGCAGGAGTTTTTCTGTTCAGTTTATGGAGTTTTGGATCAGGCCCAGAAGCATAGAGCCAAATAAAAATATTTTTCCTTTTTTTAGTAGCTAATTTTCTTGTGTTCTATTTAGGTTGGGGAAAAACATTGAACCTCTCTGCTTCTAACCTATGTGGCCCCATTAATAAAGAATGAGCCCTTCTTCTAAAACTCCTGACAAAATCCAGTTCCTGTCAAGAACATTATTGTTATTTCCTTCCACATAAGGCCACGTGATGTGCTGGAGCTGCAGAACATGCTCAGCCCATGGAGTGGCCAAATAATGTGTCAAAAATTGAAATGTTTCTTTAGCCATCCCCACAATTAAAGAAGAGAAAGGCGAGAGAAATGAGTTTTTATAAGTTGTCAAAACAACCACTCCCTCCTTGCCAAGAATCTTTTATGAAAACATTTTAGGAAGAAATCGTAATTTTTTTGTTTCTGTTGCTTTTTTCATAAGACTACAGGCACTGTGTTNCAACCACTCCCTCCTTGCCAAGAATCTTTTATGAAAACATTTTAGGAAGAAATCGTAATTTTTTTGTTTCTGTTGCTTTTTTCATAAGACTACAGGCACTGTGTTGGGTGCATTTCAATGGGGTAATTGTGATTTTCTTTACTGAAAAGCTCTCTTTTTATTTGTATACAGTTTCTCACTGTATTTTCTGAGCTATCTTGTAATAATATCCCTTGTTATTTGGACAGATATTTTAGTGACGTATTCTGTCCGTGCAAATAAATTCTGAACCCAGAGTAGTTTGAAGGGCGAGAAGAATGAAAAGAAAGGAAATCACTAGTAGTAAATCACAATTTCAAGTCACAAAAGAAGGTGAGAAAGCAAACAGGGAACTGTCTTTCTAGGATGAGTGTGGAAAACAAAATCAGAAGAGCTAGCAATATTCTTAAAATTAAAAATGAGAAATAAAGGAATCTCCAAACCAGCTTAAGTTTTCCTTTGTTGTGTGACAAAGATTTAAAATGAGTCATTGATTAGAAAACAAAAACCATATGAAACGATGTTAAAAGTTTGTCTAATTATAACTATAGGATAGTTTCTGTGTTTGTGGTTTTTATTTTTGTTTTTATTTGCAGGTTCAGGCAGTGGTGGCATACTGGGACTACTGACATCTGATAGTTGTTATAAAAATGTTACTATGCTTAAAAGAGTCAGGTTAGGACAGTAATGAGGAGCTGAATTTTGTGTCTCTGCTCATCCTGGCTGTGCTGGTCTGGCTCATTTGAGTTCAGTAGCAGAGCTCAGGGAAGGAGGACAGGGCATCTCTCTGAAATGGCCTCCTGAGTCCCTCTTGCTGTGCTGGAATCTGTGATAATTAACACACTTTAAAGCATAGTGAGTACCTGGAATGGCTCCTGAATTAAATAACTTTGTATTTGGCTGTACCCAATTTGAGTTTTGAGGCAAAAGAAAAACCAAAAAGATACTTCTGAATACCTTTTGGATGTTGGCATTAAAAAAGTATATATGATATAAAAAGAAAAAAAAAAAA